>CATIWC010002051.1:85000-89649 GCA_948472305.1 Vicia faba | reverse complement strand
CTGTAACAATCCAGGAAAACTATCTTTCTTTCCCAGGTCAGAGATTAATACCTGAAACCAGACAGGATAACTATCTCAGCAACCAATAAATTTCAAGTTCCAGATTAACACCTGTAACAAGCCAGGAGAACCATCTGCGACAACTAACTATAGGATTAATACCTCCAACAAGCCAGGATAACTATCTACATGAAGAGATTGAAGATTAATACCTGTAACAATCCAGGAAAATTATCTTTCCTTCTTAAGTCAGAGATTAATACCTGAAACCAGACAGGATAACTATCTCAACGACCGACAATTTTCAAATTCCAAATTAATACCTGAAGCCAGACAGGACAATTATTTGTGAATGACTGATTGTATATTAACACCTGAAACCAGACAGGAAAGTTATATACATGACCAGACGAAGCAATCTCACACGGGTTTCTTCTCATATAGTCTAACACGAGCTCATCTTGAAACAGCCCTACATAGGCTCTTTCTAATACATTTCTAGATAACGGTTAATTCCATTTTCCCCAGCAAGTTATGGTGAAGCCTGGATTTCAACCATAAAACAACAAACTTTCATCTCTCTAGAGATAACTCTTCAGTAGATCCTTGGACAACTGAAGTTCCTAGACTCTATTCCCCACAGAGTTTTCCTCAAACAGGAGAACAGCAGAAACTCACATTCCCCAACAGACTCCTCCTCAGACAGCAGGAACAGGATGGCATCTTTAAGCCCATCTTTGACGACTCTTTATCATCTCCTCCAAATGGCATATGTAAGCCCATTCCCTACATCATCAATCATCATTGTGATTTCATGCGAGTGCAAATTTTTGGGCACTCTAGTGTTCAATCATCTTCCACCTTCAGATCGAAAGGCAGATAAGCTAATCTAAATCCTCAGGTTTAAGAAGATTAAACAGAGGCAGTTGTTGTACCCCAAAAATTACCCTCTCATGTTTTCTAAGATTTTTCTTATATGGGTGGACACAAGCATTTGATTAAAGGAAAAAAATAAATTTTTTGAAGATAAACAAGGTATTTCGATTGGCATGAACAAGGTGTCTTTCGATTGGCATTTTGATAAGCTTCGATTGAAGCCTTGTCCTGTTGCTTGCTTGATGTATACAAGCTTTGACTAAGCATGTGTTTCCTTTGAAACAGTTTCCTTCAATTCAAAAAGGAAGGGCCTCATGTTGGTGCCCCTTCAATTACACCTTTACATGCTGGCTCGATCCCCCGGGAAAAAGGCTACTTCTAACTGGCCTTTGATTCACAATGTTCCATTAGGAAAAAGGGCCCCTCAGCTTGTCACCAGCGCATGTATGCCTCTTCATGCTTGCCTTGGTTTCACAAGGAAAAGACCCATCAATATGCCTTCAACTCACAAGGCAAAATTCCTTAGACTTGCTTTCGATCCACAAGGCCAAGGCCCCTTCAACTTGCCTTTGTGTTTGCTTTCGACCCACAAGAAAATGACTTCCTATGGGCTTGCCTCCAATGTGCAAGGCAATGGTTTCCCTTCATGCCAGTGCCCATAAAGTAGTGGTTTGCTTTCATATGTGCTTCGATTGATTAAGAAAATTGGCTTCCCTCATGCTAGCTTTGGCTCCACTCCAAAATGGTCAACACACAGTTTTCCATAATTTGACACCTAGTGTTGGTGCATTCAAAGGATAAGCACATGGTCCATTCGAAGGACGTATATTTTCCCTATTCGAAAGACATGTATTGACGGATTTAAAGGGACATACATGGGTGCTCCATTCGAATGACTTACTTTGTTGGCCCATTCGAAAGAGTGGCAAGTGATGTATACAAGTGATGCATGGGTTCCCTTCAAAAGAGCATATACATTGGTTCAAAATGAAGGATATTGCTAGCCAAAACGAAATAAAAATATTCAAAGAGGTATGTTGGTCCAAAAGCCAACATACTGCCAGTTCAAGACATGTACAAGCACAGTCATTGGCCAGGAATGAGTCTTCGTTTGGGCCATCTGAATAGGGGTATAAACAAAGAAGTCCCAGTGATGAGAGCATGAGCTAGTCGAAGGGTGAACAAGAGGTACATTAGAAGAAGCATGCAGAAGGCCCATTCGAAGGACACACCTTGGTGGCCCATTCAAAGAGGGCACAAAGCGTACATAGAAAGTCCATTCAAAAGAGCCAGTCAAAGGAGGCAACTTGAGGCCAATTGAAGGACATGGATTGAAGGCGTTCGAAAGAGTGAAGCATGTCCAGGTTCATTCAAATTCAAAAAAATACAAGTTTCCTTGACTTTTGCAATGTTACAAAACATCATTCATGGCTTTGAAAACATTTGTTTATGGTTGTTTAAACCATTTTCTTCTAGTCCCCTTCATCCCCTCTACATAAAGAGACCACAAGTGTTGCATCACACACACGGACAAATTTCCTATCAAAAAAGAGAACACTCACACCACCATAGGAAACATATCAAAATTCTAGCTAGTTTGGCAGGCACCTTCATTCCAGACGAAGGCCATACTTATGTTCCTGAGATTCCCAAGAATCTTCTCCAAGCCAAGCCACGCACAAATTCATAAATCGAAGCATTTCCAATTGGTAAGGATTTACTCAAGTCGAAAATGCATTTCTAAGCCCTTTTAAATACATGTTATTCGTATATTTTTGCTGCTAATGCCATTTGTGTTTATGTGAGCATATCATAAGCAAGGTAACATGCAGGAATAAAATCATGCCATCGAAAGGCATGATCTAATTTGCCTTTTGAAACTCATGGTATAGCCAGTTTCAAGCCAAATTAAGTTTAGGCCTGAGGACAGGAGATTCGAATTAGGGAGAAGGACCTAGGTTCGATACCCAGGTCTTGCATATTTATTTTTGCCAACATTTGCCTTACAGGTCCAATTCGAAAGACAACTCCCTTCTTGGATCGAAAAAGACCACTCCCTCCCTGGACGAAGAACCACATTACTCACTGGATCCAAGGACAAACCTGGACTCTCTTCAGCATTGGGCCTAGCGCAAATTCCAATCAGCACCCCTTTTTTTCTCTTTTTCATGTCTAGGCCCATTTGGCATCTTTTCTTTTTGTATTGTTCTAATTTCCTTTTTTATTATTATGCTTTTTATTTATTTATTTAATTACACAAATAATCAAAAATCACAAAAATATTAGTTTTAGGTTTTTTTATTAAACTAATTTTGTAAGTAAATTAATAAATAATTTAAACTATTTTCTTAATCTAAAATAAATTAGAATTTAGGTTTTAATTTAACTTTAATTATTTTCTTTTCATAAAAAAAACCAAAAAGAACTTAGACTATTTTCTTTAATTTAATTTTAATTATTTTCTTAAATAAAAAAAGAACAATAGAAAAAGATTCTCTTATTTCATTTTTACTTACTAAGTTTTAGACCTACTTTTAGTCTTTCGTGCGTTATTTATTTTCTTTCATATTTTTTTATATTATTGTATTTGTACACTGGATGTAATAGTTAATAGGATTCTGCCTGCTTTGTTTATTTTTTCTGCACTCCCAACTTCTTGTACAATGTAAATCCCCTCCCCAAAGCATTGTAATAGCGTAGATTTAAATTCCTGCACTTTAATATTCTGCAATATATATTAACTGCTAGTAACTAGGCGTGTATGAAAAGTCTGAAATCAAATGTTAGCAAACTTAACAAAAAGACAAAAATAACTAAACATAACACACTTGCACATATACACCTCTAGGGTATCCCACTTTGGTTACCTTCGGAAATAAAACAGTCATGAGGCAGGAATACTTTAGCAAAGACCCATGAATCAAAAGATCATAGTCCCTCGATGACCCTACAGTTTCCTTTCGGTAAATGATCTAGTCCCTAAACAAAAATTGCTAAAGTGTCTCCACAAATTGCCTTCGTGACTGTAACGTCCCTTCGAATGTCCCTTTTACATCCAACAATAGGGCTACCTACTCACTAATAGTAGGATAGCACTATCTAAAGGATAGGAAGAAAAGAATAACCTTTTTTGAGTATAAAAGTAGATAGTTGTTAGAAGCTTGCTCAAAAACATTTTGCACTTACACAAATACTACTTTTCAAAAAACAATTTTTAAAACATTTGCTTTGTTGACACTCTTGAGGACTGATACAAAAGTTAAACGCAAAGCAAATCGCCGCACTAAGGCATTTTAAAACATTTTCAAATACACAAAGCACAAAGGTATTTCAAAATGAGCAAACCTCTAAGAGCCTCTAGATAACTACGGATGGAAAGGGTGATAACACCTTCCATTTCCATAATCTACCCCCCTTACTCAGAATAATCTCAAAAAGGTCTTTTTCTGTTCTTTTCACCCTTTCCTTAATTTGGATAAAAGAAAAGTCGGTGGAGACTCTTGCTTACTGCAACATTTGCGAATACAAAATGCAAAAACCAGTATCAAACAATCGGTTCTACCACCGTATCACACTATGCTTCAGAAATATGCAACTGCAGCAAAATCAAAGGTATGAAAAAGAGCTGCAGTGGAGAGCTAATTTTAAGGCTGCTCATGATGAACATATTAGACTTATTCATGAGCACATGGAAACTCAGGATACAAACTTTGACACCTTTTCATCTTTTGCTACTTCACAGTTTAAGTCAATCCATGATGAGATTAGATTCA
>CATIWC010002051.1:62500-80000 GCA_948472305.1 Vicia faba | reverse complement strand
ATAGATAGATAGATAGATAGATAGATAGATAGATAGATAGATAGATAGATAGATAGATAGATAGATAGATAGATAGATAGATAGATAGATAGATAGATAGATAGATAGATAGATAGATAGATAGATAGATAGATAGATAGATAGATAGATAGATAGATAGATAGATAGATAGATAGATAGATAGATAGATAGATAGATAGATAGATAGATAGATAGATAGATAGATAGATAGATAGATAGATAGATAGATAGATAGATAGATAGATAGATAGATAGATAGATAGATAGATAGATAGATAGATAGATAGATAGATAGATAGATAGATAGATAGATAGATAGATAGATAGATAGATAGATAGATAGATAGATAGATAGATAGATAGATAGATAGATAGATAGATAGATAGATAGATAGATAGATAGATAGATAGATAGATAGATAGATAGATAGATAGATAGATAGATAGATAGATAGATAGATAGATAGATAGATAGATAGATAGATAGATAGATAGATAGATAGATAGATAGATAGATAGATAGATAGATAGATAGATAGATAGATAGATAGATAGATAGATAGATAGATAGATAGATAGATAGATAGATAGATAGATAGATAGATAGATAGATAGATAGATAGATAGATAGATAGATAGATAGATAGATAGATAGATAGATAGATAGATAGATAGATAGATAGATAGATAGATAGATAGATAGATAGATAGATAGATAGATAGATAGATAGATAGATAGATAGATAGATAGATAGATAGATAGATAGATAGATAGATAGATAGATAGATAGATAGATAGATAGATAGATAGATAGATAGATAGATAGATAGATAGATAGATAGATAGATAGATAGATAGATAGATAGATAGATAGATAGATAGATAGATAGATAGATAGATAGATAGATAGATAGATAGATAGATAGATAGATAGATAGATAGATAGATAGATAGATAGATAGATAGATAGATAGATAGATAGATAGATAGATAGATAGATAGATAGATAGATAGATAGATAGATAGATAGATAGATAGATAGATAGATAGATAGATAGATAGATAGATAGATAGATAGATAGATAGATAGATAGATAGATAGATAGATAGATAGATAGATAGATAGATAGATAGATAGATAGATAGATAGATAGATAGATAGATAGATAGATAGATAGATAGATAGATAGATAGATAGATAGATAGATAGATAGATAGATAGATAGATAGATAGATAGATAGATAGATAGATAGATAGATAGATAGATAGATAGATAGATAGATAGATAGATAGATAGATAGATAGATAGATAGATAGATAGATAGATAGATAGATAGATAGATAGATAGATAGATAGATAGATAGATAGATAGATAGATAGATAGATAGATAGATAGATAGATAGATAGATAGATAGATAGATAGATAGATAGATAGATAGATAGATAGATAGATAGATAGATAGATAGATAGATAGATAGATAGATAGATAGATAGATAGATAGATAGATAGATAGATAGATAGATAGATAGATAGATAGATAGATAGATAGATAGATAGATAGATAGATAGATAGATAGATAGATAGATAGATAGATAGATAGATAGATAGATAGATAGATAGATAGATAGATAGATAGATAGATAGATAGATAGATAGATAGATAGATAGATAGATAGATAGATAGATAGATAGATAGATAGATAGATAGATAGATAGATAGATAGATAGATAGATAGATAGATAGATAGATAGATAGATAGATAGATAGATAGATAGATAGATAGATAGATAGATAGATAGATAGATAGATAGATAGATAGATAGATAGATAGATAGATAGATAGATAGATAGATAGATAGATAGATAGATAGATAGATAGATAGATAGATAGATAGATAGATAGATAGATAGATAGATAGATAGATAGATAGATAGATAGATAGATAGATAGATAGATAGATAGATAGATAGATAGATAGATAGATAGATAGATAGATAGATAGATAGATAGATAGATAGATAGATAGATAGATAGATAGATAGATAGATAGATAGATAGATAGATAGATAGATAGATAGATAGATAGATAGATAGATAGATAGATAGATAGATAGATAGATAGATAGATAGATAGATAGATAGATAGATAGATAGATAGATAGATAGATAGATAGATAGATAGATAGATAGATAGATAGATAGATAGATAGATAGATAGATAGATAGATAGATAGATAGATAGATAGATAGATAGATAGATAGATAGATAGATAGATAGATAGATAGATAGATAGATAGATAGATAGATAGATAGATAGATAGATAGATAGATAGATAGATAGATAGATAGATAGATAGATAGATAGATAGATAGATAGATAGATAGATAGATAGATAGATAGATAGATAGATAGATAGATAGATAGATAGATAGATAGATAGATAGATAGATAGATAGATAGATAGATAGATAGATAGATAGATAGATAGATAGATAGATAGATAGATAGATAGATAGATAGATAGATAGATAGATAGATAGATAGATAGATAGATAGATAGATAGATAGATAGATAGATAGATAGATAGATAGATAGATAGATAGATAGATAGATAGATAGATAGATAGATAGATAGATAGATAGATAGATAGATAGATAGATAGATAGATAGATAGATAGATAGATAGATAGATAGATAGATAGATAGATAGATAGATAGATAGATAGATAGATAGATAGATAGATAGATAGATAGATAGATAGATAGATAGATAGATAGATAGATAGATAGATAGATAGATAGATAGATAGATAGATAGATAGATAGATAGATAGATAGATAGATAGATAGATAGATAGATAGATAGATAGATAGATAGATAGATAGATAGATAGATAGATAGATAGATAGATAGATAGATAGATAGATAGATAGATAGATAGATAGATAGATAGATAGATAGATAGATAGATAGATAGATAGATAGATAGATAGATAGATAGATAGATAGATAGATAGATAGATAGATAGATAGATAGATAGATAGATAGATAGATAGATAGATAGATAGATAGATAGATAGATAGATAGATAGATAGATAGATAGATAGATAGATAGATAGATAGATAGATAGATAGATAGATAGATAGATAGATAGATAGATAGATAGATAGATAGATAGATAGATAGATAGATAGATAGATAGATAGATAGATAGATAGATAGATAGATAGATAGATAGATAGATAGATAGATAGATAGATAGATAGATAGATAGATAGATAGATAGATAGATAGATAGATAGATAGATAGATAGATAGATAGATAGATAGATAGATAGATAGATAGATAGATAGATAGATAGATAGATAGATAGATAGATAGATAGATAGATAGATAGATAGATAGATAGATAGATAGATAGATAGATAGATAGATAGATAGATAGATAGATAGATAGATAGATAGATAGATAGATAGATAGATAGATAGATAGATAGATAGATAGATAGATAGATAGATAGATAGATAGATAGATAGATAGATAGATAGATAGATAGATAGATAGATAGATAGATAGATAGATAGATAGATAGATAGATAGATAGATAGATAGATAGATAGATAGATAGATAGATAGATAGATAGATAGATAGATAGATAGATAGATAGATAGATAGATAGATAGATAGATAGATAGATAGATAGATAGATAGATAGATAGATAGATAGATAGATAGATAGATAGATAGATAGATAGATAGATAGATAGATAGATAGATAGATAGATAGATAGATAGATAGATAGATAGATAGATAGATAGATAGATAGATAGATAGATAGATAGATAGATAGATAGATAGATAGATAGATAGATAGATAGATAGATAGATAGATAGATAGATAGATAGATAGATAGATAGATAGATAGATAGATAGATAGATAGATAGATAGATAGATAGATAGATAGATAGATAGATAGATAGATAGATAGATAGATAGATAGATAGATAGATAGATAGATAGATAGATAGATAGATAGATAGATAGATAGATAGATAGATAGATAGATAGATAGATAGATAGATAGATAGATAGATAGATAGATAGATAGATAGATAGATAGATAGATAGATAGATAGATAGATAGATAGATAGATAGATAGATAGATAGATAGATAGATAGATAGATAGATAGATAGATAGATAGATAGATAGATAGATAGATAGATAGATAGATAGATAGATAGATAGATAGATAGATAGATAGATAGATAGATAGATAGATAGATAGATAGATAGATAGATAGATAGATAGATAGATAGATAGATAGATAGATAGATAGATAGATAGATAGATAGATAGATAGATAGATAGATAGATAGATAGATAGATAGATAGATAGATAGATAGATAGATAGATAGATAGATAGATAGATAGATAGATAGATAGATAGATAGATAGATAGATAGATAGATAGATAGATAGATAGATAGATAGATAGATAGATAGATAGATAGATAGATAGATAGATAGATAGATAGATAGATAGATAGATAGATAGATAGATAGATAGATAGATAGATAGATAGATAGATAGATAGATAGATAGATAGATAGATAGATAGATAGATAGATAGATAGATAGATAGATAGATAGATAGATAGATAGATAGATAGATAGATAGATAGATAGATAGATAGATAGATAGATAGATAGATAGATAGATAGATAGATAGATAGATAGATAGATAGATAGATAGATAGATAGATAGATAGATAGATAGATAGATAGATAGATAGATAGATAGATAGATAGATAGATAGATAGATAGATAGATAGATAGATAGATAGATAGATAGATAGATAGATAGATAGATAGATAGATAGATAGATAGATAGATAGATAGATAGATAGATAGATAGATAGATAGATAGATAGATAGATAGATAGATAGATAGATAGATAGATAGATAGATAGATAGATAGATAGATAGATAGATAGATAGATAGATAGATAGATAGATAGATAGATAGATAGATAGATAGATAGATAGATAGATAGATAGATAGATAGATAGATAGATAGATAGATAGATAGATAGATAGATAGATAGATAGATAGATAGATAGATAGATAGATAGATAGATAGATAGATAGATAGATAGATAGATAGATAGATAGATAGATAGATAGATAGATAGATAGATAGATAGATAGATAGATAGATAGATAGATAGATAGATAGATAGATAGATAGATAGATAGATAGATAGATAGATAGATAGATAGATAGATAGATAGATAGATAGATAGATAGATAGATAGATAGATAGATAGATAGATAGATAGATAGATAGATAGATAGATAGATAGATAGATAGATAGATAGATAGATAGATAGATAGATAGATAGATAGATAGATAGATAGATAGATAGATAGATAGATAGATAGATAGATAGATAGATAGATAGATAGATAGATAGATAGATAGATAGATAGATAGATAGATAGATAGATAGATAGATAGATAGATAGATAGATAGATAGATAGATAGATAGATAGATAGATAGATAGATAGATAGATAGATAGATAGATAGATAGATAGATAGATAGATAGATAGATAGATAGATAGATAGATAGATAGATAGATAGATAGATAGATAGATAGATAGATAGATAGATAGATAGATAGATAGATAGATAGATAGATAGATAGATAGATAGATAGATAGTGTTTACCTTGGGTTTTGGTAAACAACCGCTGATCCTCCAAATGGTTACTTATTTGGTTACTCGCAGGATCGATCAGATTGATCCTAGGACATAGGTTGATTTTGAAGTTTGATTAAATTGGATAAGGCTTTAAATAAAGAGATTTCAAATAAATTGCATGAAGGAAAGATTTGGTAAAATAAACAAGGCTTAAAGTAAAAGGCTTCGACAGGAATGTAAAGGAGAAAACAAGTAAATTTCTGGAAAAGTAAATGACTTTGATTAATAAAATTGGTGTTTCACACATACATTTCTCAACAATTCTTTCTCACACGCTGGGTACTCGAATCTATATGAGTGACTTTGTATAGAATTGTGAACACACGCGAGAACTTACATGACTACTAATATTTATACTAAAATATTCCAAGTAACCGTCGGGCAGTTACACTGCTTCGAGATCAATCCACTTGGCACGTTCTCCATGTTCGACGCTCCAGATCCTTGCACGTTTGCACGTGGTAACTGCTGGAAACCGTTTTCCCTCCAAACACTTGAATTTCAAACTGCTCCACTCTGAACCATCGAACACTTTCGTCGAGAGACATCTTCGACGAGAAACTCCTTCGACGTCGAAGGCAACCAACTTCTCCCTTGGAAGAAATCTTCTAAGTACTTTGCCATCTTTCGACGGGCATTTCGACAAACTTAGCCAGTCGAAAACATCCTTCAGCTTTAATGGCTGACATCAACAAAACAAAGGTGTCGAATTTAGGAGCCAACAAATTGCCCCCCAAGAATTCCTTATTTCGACTCTGAAAGAAAAAGGCATTCTTTGAAACGCCATTCGACACCTGTCTTTTCACGCTTAGTCACAAATTAACTTGTGCACTTTTTGTTGTTTTCTACCAACTATTGGCAATCCCAAGAAAACCATCATTGTTCCGTACCTGGGACGTCACTTTCAGTACGGCGTGCAGTACCAAACGTCATTTCAAAATTTGTCATTATGACAATTCCCAAAAACGAGGACGCACGCTGCGTCCCTCTATTTCTGCAGAACGGCTAAAACAACAGGGGGCTGCCACGCGTCCCACTAACTCCTGCAGCATTAAATGGCATTTAATGTCCTCATTTTTGGGGATTTTTCCCTACTACTATAAATAGCAGTGAGTATCCTATTGTGGGACTTTTTACGCCATCTAGCCTTTCAAACTTCTCTGTTATCATACAAGCTTGTTATCTTTGCAGAAACTCTTCCTCTTTCACTTCGTCTTCAACCTCATTTCAAACTCAACACTAATCCATGGCATCTGGTTCTACTGCTCCTAGTGCTAACGCACCAACTGAAAATGCTAAACCCAAGGTTTTCGTCACTGCTCCGGTAGTAACTTCTACAGGCAAACGAAGGGTTCCTGAACCCTTGGACATCGCCGTTCGCGATGCCTACTCACGCCACTTGATGATCCCGGTTGGATACTCCAACCAGATCTTTGCAATGTCTGGCCCCATGTATCCAAGTATCTCTGAGGCTATGAAGATCAAGAGCTATTTCCCGGTGGTTGAGAAACTCAAACCGGTTGCATGCGCCAAGAAAGACGCAGAAGACAATGAAGACCCTGCACATGAAAAAATCGACCTCCGTTTCTTCAACAGAGGCGTTAGGGCCTTCAGGTCTTGCCCTAACCTTACCCCCGATTACGTTGCTTGGCTAGTAAAGATGGAGAAGCACCAAACTTCGATCTGGAAGGATATGGGGATCTTCGACCTAGTGATGCTGTCGAAGACAGGTTTGAACTATTCTCCGGAGATGCTGATAGCTTCTCTGCTGTTCTGGGACTACTCCCACTTTACTTTCCATCTCCCCTGTGGGATGCTAACCCCCACACTCTTCGATGTGGCCGCTATTACTGGCCTTCGACCCACCGGGGATTACTTCGATCCGGAGGAGATGTCGGAGGACCAAATTGGCTTCTCTGAGACCAAACCAACATACACCACTTTCATCAACCATTATCACGACAGGTCGACAGATGCTGTGTCGGATGTCGAACACATAGCGTTTCTAGCCTTATGGCTGACTCGCTTTGTATTTTGCTCGAAGTCTTTACAGGTGACCAAAAAGATGGTCACTCTTGCTACTCAACTGCATCATCGCCAAAACATCTGTTTGGCAGAACTGATTCTGGCTAGCCTCTATGATTCGATCAGCAATGGGGCCACTCTTCTAAAAATTATCGAGAACAGGGCCAGCTTGCTACTTGCTGGGCCTTTTTGGCTGCTCCAACTGTGGCTCAATGCCACTTTCGAATCTTTCTTGCCTAAGAAGGTTCAGATAAACGAGCAAGCTCCAACGATAGCGAACAGACGCGTCGAAGGAACCAGGCTGGCTCTGTTGACACCTATGGAAGATGGACTGGAGTTTCAGCAAACCTTCACCAACTTTGTTCTAATGTTTGCTCGAAGGAAGGAGTTTGTTTCAACTATGGCTCCATTTGCTCGACGGCAGGTAGGCCCAGCATGGTTCACAAGGCCACATCCAAGGACGTCGAGTGGTCCCAATGTCGACGAACATACAATACTGTGGGAGGCGTTCCTTACACCAAGGATCATGCCTCTTCGATTCAGGAGCTCTAAGACTCATTTGAGTCTGATTGCATACCAACCAAACCTGGTATCTCGCCAGTTTGGTATTATCCAAACCCTACCTTCTCCGATTTTTCAAAGAGAGAAGTCCATGTTGTACTTCTGCAATGATTACACCGAAGAAGCGGCCATTAAACATATCGGAAGATATGCTGGTCGAACAATTCTCTCGTTGTTTGACTACCAGCTCAATTTCCTTTGCTCACCATCCTTCGAGGAGTGGTGGAAAAGCTATTATGCTGAGTACTTCTTCGACGAGAAGGACTTCATGGATGAGCTGCAGAAGTCTTTTGTCCTTGTGTTGGACAAAATAAAGAAATGTAAGTTCATGCTCTCACATTACTTTTTGTCTTTCTCTTCGACTGCTAGCCTGTTAACTTTTTATTTGCTTTCAGTTGTTCGAAAGCCTGTAGCCAAGAAGGCTACAGAAGGCCAACAGGGAGGAGGCCCTTCAACAAAACCTCCACCGCCGGCGAAGACTACAGCGCCGGCGAAGACCACAAGCAACCAACAGGGGGAAGGCTCTTCGAAGAAGCCTTCTATATCGGTAACCACACTTTCATTATTTTTTCCTGGCTTTCGATTTTTGACTTTCGATGCAATTATTAAATCGAATTCCCATTGGTTTTCTAGGCACCTTCGCCCAAGAAACGGCCAACACTGGTGGTCGAATCTGGGAGCGATGAAGAAAGTGATTCTCCTCCTGCCCCTCTGAAGAGGCGAAAGTTGATGAAGGATGCTTCTGTTCCTGCTCCTGCTCCTGAAGGTCGAACCATCAGAATAAAAGTTGCTGGGAGAAAGCCTAGGCCACCTCCAGTGATCATCGAGGAGCCAACTGAGGAGGAACTAAACATTCTTCTTAACAAGCCTGTCGAAAGTGACAATTCCAGCCCTGGGGCTGAAGCTAATCCACAGGTAATCCCTTAGACCTTTTTATAATTTAGGTATAGATACCCATATTCGATTGTGTCTCTTTCGATCTCTGAAGATTTGTCTTCTTTCCTTTTTCAGGACACTACCGAAAGTTCTCCGCCAAGGACCTCTGAAACGCTGGAATCTGCTGAACTTAGCAGGCCTCAGGAAAAAGGCTTGGGAAATGACGAAGCCCATACTGAGAATGAGGCCAATGCTGAAACGGTAGAAAAACCAACAGAGGAACCTCTGGTGGAGGAACAACAGCCAGAAGCGGTTCAGGTGGTGGATCTGTCAGAAGAGAATCATGAAGAAAGGGACCAAGGCAATGTTGGCGTAGAAAATCAAGGTGCTGCTGACGAAGAGAACCAAGGTGGCACTGGCGAAGGGCACCAGGGTGACGCTAGCGAAGAGCACCAAGATGACGCTGGCGAAGGGCACCAGGGTGATGCTAGCGAAGAACAACAAGGTGACGCTAGCGACGAGCCACAAGTTGACGCTGGTACTGCCCCAGTCCGAGTCGAAGAGCAACAAGTCGAGGCACCTAACACTCAACAACCTCAAACCCAAGACAATGCTGTTGCAAGGGTTACCTCAACGAAGCACAGGTCGAAAGAGGACTTGGAACTCTTGAAACAAACTGACCCTGTTAGCTATCTCAACGCAATCATCGAGAGCAAGAGTTCGTCTGACGCTAGTCAGGAGGTTCCTACCCTGTCGGGGAAGTCCACTGAAACTTCTCCCCTTGATGATGCTTTGGCGAAGGTTAAGGCCCAGTTCTTCAAGAGGGACTTGATGAAGACTTTAGAGGGGGACCCCACTGCTCCATCATGCTTGAAGGATGTCTTGAATGCTGTCGACTTGTTAGCTGTAGCCCCAGAAGTCTCAGGCTTGATCATGGAGCTATACTCTATGATTGATCAAGTCTCAGCAGATTACAGGCGCCAAAGGGGGTTTAACAGTCAGCTTGAAGTGTTGTATGGCAAAAGCTCCTCTGCGTGGACTGCTGTTTCGGATACGACTTCTCGAATTGCGGAGTTGTCGAAACAAAAAGCATCTACGCAGGAAGAAGTCGATGCCATTGATCGAGAGAATGCTTCCTTCCGGGCACAAATCGCAGAGATAGAAGCGAAGATAAATGCCAACACTATACGCAAGGAGGAACTTCTTTCGACCATCTCAGACACCGAGAGCCAAACTGAAATCAAATAAGGCCTGGAATTCGCTGAGAGGGCCCAAGGCCTCGACGCTCAGATTGCCAAACTAGTGCAGGAGAACGCCTGGTGCTCGAAAAGGTTGGAGCTGCAGCAAGCCAAGTATCTTCGACTCAAGAACTCTCTTCCCTTTTGATTGATTCTCTTTTGTAACCATATTTTGTAATCCATATTCGACAACAATTGCCATCTTGGCTGAAATTTATAAAATTTCCATTTTGGCATTTTTATGGTTAATTTAGTCTTGTTCTTTTATTATTTTATTTTTATCTCTTGAAGTATAGGTTTGTATTTTTTCAAATATTTACCATTTACTCTCAAGAGCCTTTTATCTCCACTTAACTCTTCGACTTCATAGGCTCCACCAGAAAAAGTTTGGATAACTCTGAAGGGTCCTTCCCATTTGGGTGACCATTTCCCCATGCTTTGATCCCTTCGATCCATGGGAAGAATTACCTTCCAAACTAGTTCTTCAGGCAAAAATACCTTAGGTTTTACCTTTCTATTATAAGAGTCTTCTACTTTTTTCTTCTGAAGCCTGAGTAGGTCGAGAGCGCGTAATCTCTCTTCGTCTAAATCCACCAGTTCGTCTAACATCATGTTCCAATAGACTTCAGAAGGAATATCATAATGCCTCTGAACCCTTGCAGATTGAAGACAAATTTCTGCTGGCAACACTGCATCATGGCCAAAAGTTAGCCTATACGGTGTTGTACCAGTGGCTTCTTTTGGGGACGTTCGACAAGCCCACAGAATCTGGTCTAACGTCTTATGCCAATTCTTTGGTTTCTTCCCAACATGTTTCTTTATCAAGCCAATCACCACTTTGTTAGCTGCTTCGACTTGACCATTCGCCTGTGCATAATAAGGCGTTGATGTTAGGAGTTTGAAACCTGTTTCCTGAGCAAATTCCTGCATCTTTCGACCAGTGAAAACTGACCCTTGATCAGTTGTTATCGTCTCAGGGATTCCATACCTAAAGATAATGTTCTTTTGAATAAATTCAATGACATTTTCTTGGTCTACATTGACTAAAGGGACAGCTTCGATCCACTTAGTAAAATAATCAATGCCTACCAATATATATTTCTGACTCTTTGATGATGCTGGTCGAATCTCTCCAATGAGATCCAACGCCCATCCTCTAAAGGGCCAAGGCTTCACTATCGAGTGAAGTTCGCTTGCTGGTACATGTTGGATGCCTGTATGAACTTGACACTCTTGACAACCTTTGGCGAACTCAACACAATCTTTCAGCATAGTGGGCCAATATAGTCCTTGTCGAAACAACAACCATTTCATCTTATGGCCTGCTTGGTGAGCCCCACATGCCCCAGCATGCGTAGTCGAAAGGGCTATGTATGCTTCAGTTTCACTTAAACATTTCAACAACACCCCTTCAGGCGTCTTCTTGAATAACTCATTACCCATGAGTACATAACTCAACGCCCTGTATTTTGTTTTTCGTTCTGTCGAAGCTCCTGGATTTTGAAGATAGTCCACAATGGGTTTCCTCCAATCTTGCTCTGACAAATTATCTATGAACGAAATTTCGAAGTTCCTTTGATCAGCATATCCTAGTCTCGTCGATTCCAAGTCTGTTGGTGATAGACAAGTTGCTTTTATCTTTTCTCGAACTTCGATTGCTCTTTGTAATCTCGTTTTTGAAATCTTATACCCAGATGCAATCTGTGCCAAGTCGTTGGCTATTTGATTTTCGACTCTGGGTATGTGTCGAATATTGACCGCTTCAAATTTTTTCAATAAACGATTTGCTATCACAAAGTACATAATGAGATTTTCTCTTATGCATTTATATTCCTTTGTGACTTGCTTAATGACTAACTCTGAGTCTCCCATTATTTCGACTCGAGTTGCCCCCAATTCCAACAATATCTCAAGGCCAGTAATTAGAGCTTCATACTCAGCCTCATTGTTCGAACAAGAACCTGCTATTTTGTACTTGAATGTTGTTGGAATTTTATCTGGAGAAATAATCAAGACTCCTACCCCTGTTCCATCTTTATGGCTGGAACCATCGAAGTAGAATTTCCAAGGCTCTATCTCCACATAATTAATATCCTCAACTTGAATTGAGTGGTCGACTATAAAGTCTGCCACCACTTGTCCTTTTACTGCCTTGAGAGGCATAAAGGTCAAGGAGTATTCAGTTAATGCTAATGCCCACTTGCCAATTCGACTATGCAAGATAGGTTTCGACAACATATATTTGAAAACATCAAAATGAGACGAAACATAAACATCAACTGGTTTTATATATTGCTTGAGTTTTATACAAGAGAAATACAGACATAGACACAATTTTTCAACTTCGCTATATCTAGTTTCTGCATCATTCAAAACTCTACTGAGATAATAAATGGGTCTTTCGACTCCATTCTCATCCTCTTGGGCTAACATGCTTCCCAGAGTTTTGTCGGATGCAGCTATGTACAATCTCATACTCCTATTGCTACAAGGAGGCACCAGAATAGGTGGCTTAGTGAGGTACCCTTTGATTTTGTCGAAGGCGTCTTGTTGCTCTTGCCCCCATTCGAACCCCTCTTTATTCAGTCGAAGTAAGGGTGAAAAGGCCTGAGCTTTCCTACTTAGATTAGATATAAACCTCCTTAAGAAATTTATCTTGCCTAAGAGAGATTGCAATTCCTTCTTATTCGATGGCGCTTTCGCTTCCAGAATTGCCTTCGTCTTGTTCTGGTTGATTTCGATTCCTTTCTTGTGGACAATGAAGCCCAAGAAATCTCCAGCTTTCACGCAGAACGCACACTTCAAAGGGTTCATCTTCAGACCATGTTCTCTCATTCTTTCGAATGATTGTCGAAGGTGGTCAATATGATTCTTCCTGGAAACAGATTTTATAACAATATCATCAATATAAACTTGCATAAAAGTGTTAATAAAATCATGGAAGATAGTATTCATTGCTCGCTGGTACGTTGCCCCAGCGTTCTTTAGGCCAAAAGGCATCACTACCCATTCGTAAGTGCCTAAGGCCCCAGGGCATCGAAAAGCTGTTTTTGACACATCCTCTTCAGCAATGAATATTTGATTATATCCTGAATAACCATCGAGCATACTCAGGTATTCGTAACCAGCGGCAGAATCGACTAGCATTTCCGCCACAGGCATAGGATATTCATCTTTGGGGGTGGCAGCATTCAAATCTCTGAAATCTATGCACACCCTTAACGTACCATTCTTCTTAATTACTGGCACAATATTTGCAATCCATTCGACATACCTTGTAACACGGATGAATTTGCATTTCAGAAGTCTTTCGACCTCCGTTTTGATCTTCGACAGTATTTCTGGAGCGAAGCGCCTTGGATTTTGCTTGATTGGCTTCTTCCCAGGTTTGATTGGCAACTGAAGTTCTACCAATCCTCTGTCGAGACCAGGCATTTCGTCATAATCCCATGCAAAACAGTCTTTAAACTCTTTCAGCAATTGGATTACTTCCAACCTAAGTTCTGGATCGATTTTGGCGCTGATGTAAGTTGGCCTTTTCTCTGATCCTTCGCCTAAGTTGATTTCTTCTAAAGGGTCTTGCGCTAACATTTTAATGTTGTTCGCCAAGGGGTCCTTTTCGAAGCCCAAAGGCTCATCGTCATAGATGGCGTCGAGCCTCTGTTCCTGCATTTCTTCTGGCATGATATCAGGAGGTTTTGGATCGAAATCCTTTCCTGGGCCTACAGCAGATAGTTGTTGATCATTGGCCTGTGTGGCCATGTACTTCACTTCGGCTTCGAGAGCCGTTATCATCTTGGTTTCGGCTACATAAGCCGAAATTCGCTTCAAAGATTGCGACTCAGTCATTATCACTGAATTCGCTTCCCCAACCAGTTGGTTGGATATCAGTTAACCCACTGAAGTCTATGTGGGACAAGTCTTCTCTGTCCCATTGGAAACCATGCTCAGGATGCAGGTATAGGGAACAAAAAGTGTTTGGCGCTGGCGCCATGTCGAAGTCAGGTGTTGGACATGGCCCTATGTGAGCCAAGTTTTTGTCGAAATCTGCCAAACCCAGGTGATTCACTTTGCCAAGGTAGTAGCTTTGATCTGCCTCTATGTTTTCGACCATCCCATCTGGACGCTATAGCAGCAGCCTTTGGTGCATTGATGAAGGCACAACGCCAACACCATGAATCCATTCACGGCCTAACAAAAGATTGTAGTTAGGTTTGGCCGATATGACCATGAACATCGTTGGTCGAAGGATAGACCCTACTTTGATATCTAGCTGGATCACTCCCATAGTGGTCCCTATGCCGCCCTCATAGTTCGACAAGACCATGTTGTGAGGCTTAATGTCCTCATCCCTTTTGCCAATTTTCCTTAGCATGGAGTGAGGGATAATATTGATGGTTGCCCCATAATCGACCAATATTTTATTCACAGTAGTTTCTTCGAGTTTAGCCCTTATGAATAAAGGCTTGAGGTGATTTTTCATCGCCTCTGTAGGTGGCTCGAAGAAGCCATTTTGTTCCTCAGTAGTGCCATTGTCCATGACAAAATAGCACACTGGCCTATGTTTGGCCATTTCTTGCTCCACTTCCCAGTCACTTGCTTCGACTTCTACCTGTCGATTGAATTCTCGGGGCAGCACTGAAACGATATTCACCATTATGTCCAAAGTATCGTCAGACTCAGCATCGTCCTCGTCTTCGACTTCACTTTGGTTAGGCCACACTAGCCTGTTGGTTACTGGCTCTCTCTCTAGAGGCTTCCTTTGTTTCCTTTGAGGAACATTCGAACTAGTTTCTGCCTTAGGTTCGTTGGCAGCCTCCCTTTCCGCTTTTCGTCTCCTTTGATATCTCCTCCATTGAGATCGAGACATAGGATTTTTACCTTTGTAGTTGCTGGACACTTGTGCAACCTTAGGTGCAGCAACTTGAGGCTCTTTCTTTTGAGTCAAAGAGGAACCTCTTGGCACATCGAAAGAATGCCATTTCTCCTCACTTGGCCTTTTCCGGCCAGAGGTTTTGTACCAAGTGTCTACTGGCACATTTGTTGGAGGCCTAAAAGTCAATGGCCTCTTTTCTTGGTTAGAACCTCTTCTGGGATCATGTCGAAGGTCAGCATTCTCCCTTCTCTTATTCGCTGCTCTTACGCCTTGAATGTGCTCAGCAGCTTTTTTATCAAAGATCGAACTGCATCTTGGACACAGCATCACCTCTGATTTCTTTTTCTGGCATCTTTGTAGAAAATCTGCCAAGTTTTCATTTTCCCGAGGGAAAGCAGTCTTATTAGCTTGTTCTTGCCTCATGACCTCTTCTGATGCTTTTGGGTCAGAAAGTTCGACCATGTTGATATTCATTGTATCTTTGTTAGCAAGAGTTAACTGCTTCATTTGTATCTCCAGATTCTCCGTCTGGCCTTGAACAGTGGCCAAGTGGGAACTGGGTTTTGATCCAGTTTTTTGTGCTTCAGCGGTCTCCGACTTCGGGTTTTCGACCGCTTTCTGGACAGCTTCAATTGTCTTCCTGGATAAATTTCCAGAAAAACTGCCAAAGATTGGCATGTTGATGTGGTCCTTTGAGACTTCGACCATGGTAATTCCTGGCTTCTTCGACTGGACCCCGGTTGCCTCTATCACATTCACCTCAGAGGGTTCAGCATAGTGGGCTTCAGCCTGCAATGGATTTGAGTCGACAGCCATGGGGGATTTGTCAGCAAACTTCAATCTCCCCTCTTCGATAGCGTCTTGCACAAGATTCCTGAAAAGAAAACATTGAGAAGTTTTATGGCCCAAAAAATTATGATATTTGCAAAAACCTCTCTTCTTTCTTTGATCAAGAGGAGGCACTTTTACCCCTGGGGGTACTATCATTTGGCCATCTTTAACTAGCAAGTCGAATATTTCATCACATTTTGTGATGTCAAAACTATAAGTCTTTTTTGGGAACCTATCGTTGGTCCTTTCTGGACCAATGGGATTTTTCCCATTTAAGGGGACTAACAGTTTACAAGAGTATGGTGGCCCTTGTTTTAGTTCTGCTAAGTTGACTTCTCCTTCTTCGACAGTTAAAGTATCGTCGAAGGATTCTAGATCTTCGTCATCCATCTCAACGTACGCTATCCTCTCTCTCTTGTGAGTTTTCGTTGCCTTAGCTTTTTCAGCTTTGAGGCGTTCTACCTGTCGAACTCTATCGGCCAGTTGGGCCATGTCTCTTAGGTACTGGGTGTCTAGCTTCTTCCTAATGGAATAATCTAAACCGCCTGCGGCTATTTCGACCAACTCATGTTCTGGCACTTGTGTAAAACATCTCGCCTTGAGCAACCTAAACCTATTCAGATATTCGTCTATAGGTTCAGTGAAACGTCTCTTCACACTGGCCAGTTCTTTCAGGCTTATCTTGGTTTGCCCCATGTAGAATTGTTCATGGAACAATCTTTCCAACTGGGTCCAATGATGGATCGAATTGGGGGGGAGAGTTGTAAACCAAGTAAAAGCGTTCTTGGTTAAAGAACTTGGGAAGTACTTGATCCTTAGGTTTTCGTTATTCGAAATGTCTCCTGCTTCGATCAAGTATCTCGCCACATGCTCGACAGTAGATTCTGTCGTGTCCCCAGAGAACTTGGTAAATTTGGGGACTTTGCATCTAGGAGGTAAGTCCGTTTGTAACACATATTCTGACAATGGAGATGTAAAGTTGGGCCTTCGAAAGCCCATGTTCATCCCATTCTGAGTCATGATCCTTTCAATCATGGTTGCCAGATTGTTTTCCAAACCCATGTTTTGGTATTGGATATGCTGAACCACTTCGTCAGCATTTTGGTTTCTGTTAACTAACCTTACCTCTGGGGTTATTACCCTAGGTTCCTCGACAGGTTGTTCCAATCGTGCCCTAAGGTTTTCTTCGACAGGCTGTTGAGCCTGGTTAATGGTGGTTTCTTCCTCTAAAAATATCCCCTGGTTTCCCCTTATTTGCGCCCTTTGGGG
>CATIWC010002051.1:0-57500 GCA_948472305.1 Vicia faba | reverse complement strand
GATAGATAGATAGATAGATAGATAGATAGATAGATAGATAGATAGATAGATAGATAGATAGATAGATAGATAGATAGATAGATAGATAGATAGATAGATAGATAGATAGATAGATAGATAGATAGATAGATAGATAGATAGATAGATAGATAGATAGATAGATAGATAGATAGATAGATAGATAGATAGATAGATAGATAGATAGATAGATAGATAGATAGATAGAGAGACAGACAGACAGACAGACAGACAGACAGACAGACAGACAGACAGACAGACAGACAGACAGACAGACAGACAGACAGACAGACAGACAGACAGACAGACAGACAGACAGACAGACAGACAGACAGACAGACAGACAGACAGACAGACAGACAGACAGACAGACAGACAGACAGACAGACAGACAGACAGACAGACAGACAGACAGACAGACAGACAGACAGACAGACAGACAGACAGACAGACAGATAGACAGACAGACAGATAGACAGACAGATAGATAGACAGATAGACAGATAGACAGACAGATAGATAGATAGATAGATAGATAGATAGATAGATAGATAGATAGATAGATAGATAGATAGATAGATAGATAGATAGATAGATAGATAGATAGATAGATAGATAGATAGATAGATAGATAGATAGATAGATAGATAGATAGATAGATAGATAGATAGATAGATAGATAGATAGATAGATAGATAGATAGATAGATAGATAGATAGATAGATAGATAGATAGATAGATAGATAGATAGATAGATAGATAGATAGATAGATAGATAGATAGATAGATAGATAGATAGATAGATAGATAGATAGATAGATAGATAGATAGATAGATAGATAGATAGATAGATAGATAGATAGATAGATAGATAGATAGATAGATAGATAGATAGATAGATAGATAGATAGATAGATAGATAGATAGATAGATAGATAGATAGATAGATAGATAGATAGATAGATAGATAGATAGATAGATAGATAGATAGATAGATAGATAGATAGATAGATATAGATAGATAGATAGATAGATAGATAGATAGATAGATAGATAGATAGATAGATAGATAGATAGATAGATAGATAGATAGATAGATAGATAGATAGATAGATAGATAGATAGATAGATAGATAGATAGATAGATAGATAGATAGATAGATAGATAGATAGATAGATAGATAGATAGATAGATAGATAGATAGATAGATAGATAGATAGATAGAATAGATAGATAGATAGATAGATAGATAGATAGATAGATAGATAGATAGATAGATAGATAGATAGATAGATAGATAGATAGATAGATAGATAGATAGATAGATATAGATAGATAGATAGATAGATAGATAGATAGATAGATAGATAGATAGATAGATAGATAGATAGATAGATAGATAGATAGATAGATAGATAGATAGATAGATAGATAGATAGATAGATAGATAGATAGATAGATAGATAGATAGATAGATAGATAGATAGATAGATAGATAGATAGATAGATAGATAGATAGATAGATAGATAGATAGATAGATAGATAGATAGATAGATAGATAGATAGATAGATAGATAGATAGATAGATAGATAGATAGATAGATAGATAGATAGATAGATAGATAGATAGATAGATAGATAGATAGATAGATAGATAGATAGATAGATAGATAGATAGATAGATAGATAGATAGATAGATAGATAGATAGATAGATAGATAGATAGATAGATAGATAGATAGATAGATAGATAGATAGATAGATAGATAGATAGATAGATAGATAGATAGATAGATAGATAGATAGATAGAATAGATAGATAGATAGATAGATAGATAGATAGATAGATAGATAGATAGATAGATAGATAGATAGATAGATAGATAGATAGATAGATAGATAGATAGATAGATAGATAGATAAGATAGATAGATAGATAGATAGATAGATAGATAGATAGATAGATAGATAGATAGATAGATAGATAGATAGATAGATAGATAGATAGATAGATAGATAGATAGATAGATAGATAGATAGATAGATAGATAGATAGATAGATAGATAGATAGATAGATAGATAGATAGATAGATAGATAGATAGATAGATAGATAGATAGATAGATAGATAGATAGATAGATAGATAGATAGATAGATAGATAGATAGATAGATAGATAGATAGATAGATAGATAGATAGATAGATAGATAGATAGATAGATAGATAGATAGATAGATAGATAGATAGATAGATAGATAGATAGATAGATAGATAGATAGATAGATAGATAGATAGATAGATAGATAGATAGATAGATAGATAGATAGATAGATAGATAGATTAGATAGATAGATAGATAGATAGATAGATAGATAGATAGATAGATAGATAGATAGATAGATAGATAGATAGATAGATAGATAGATAGATAGATAGATAGATAGATAGATAGATAGATAGATAGATAGATAGATAGATAGATAGATAGATAGATAGATAGATAGATAGATAGATAGATAGATAGATAGATAGATAGATAGATAGATAGATAGATAGATAGATAGATAGATAGATAGATAGATAGATAGATAGATAGATAGATAGATAGATAGATAGATAGATAGATAGATAGATAGATAGATAGATAGATAGATAGATAGATAGATAGATAGATAGATAGATAGATAGATAGATAGATAGATAGATAGATAGATAGATAGATAGATAGATAGATAGATAGATAGATAGATAGATAGATAGATAGATAGATAGATAGATAGATAGATAGATAGATAGATAGATAGATAGATAGATAGATAGATAGATAGATAGATAGATAGATAGATAGATAGATAGATAGATAGATAGATAGATAGATAGATAGATAGATAGATAGATAGATAGATAGATAGATAGATAGATAGATAGATAGATAGATAGATAGATAGATAGATAGATAGATAGATAGATAGATAGATAGATAGATAGATAGAGATAGATAGATAGATAGATAGATAGTAGATAGATAGATAGATAGATAGATAGATAGATAGATAGATAGATAGATAGATAGATAGATAGATAGATAGATAGATAGATAGATAGATAGATAGATAGATAGATAGATAGATAGATAGATAGATAGATAGATAGATAGATAGATAGATAGATAGATAGATAGATAGATAGATAGATAGATAGATAGATAGATAGATAGATAGATAGATAGATAGATAGATAGATAGATAGATAGATAGATAGATAGATAGATAGATAGATAGATAGATAGATAGATAGATAGATAGATAGATAGATAGATAGATAGATAGATAGATAGATAGATAGATAGATAGATAGATAGATAGATAGATAGATAGATAGATAGATAGATAGATAGATAGATAGATAGATAGATAGATAGATAGATAGATAGATAGATAGATAGATAGATAGATAGATAGATAGATAGATAGATAGATAGATAGATAGATAGATAGATAGATAGATAGATAGATAGATAGATAGATAGATAGATAGATAGATAGATAGATAGATAGATAGATAGATAGATAGATAGATAGATAGATAGATAGATAGATAGATAGATAGATAGATAGATAGATAGATAGATAGATAGATAGATAGATAGATAGATAGATAGATAGATAGATAGATAGATAGATAGATAGATAGATAGATAGATAGATAGATAGATAGATAGATAGATAGATAGATAGATAGAGATAGATAGATAGATAGATAGATAGATAGATAGATAGATAGATAGATAGATAGATAGATAGATAGATAGATAGATAGATAGATAGATAGATAGATAGATAGATAGATAGATAGATAGATAGATAGATAGATAGATAGATAGATAGATAGATAGATAGATAGATAGATAGATAGATAGATAGATAGATAGATAGATAGATAGATAGATAGATAGATAGATAGATAGATAGATAGATAGATAGATAGATAGATAGATAGATAGATAGATAGATAGATAGATAGATAGATAGATAGATAGATAGATAGATAGATAGATAGATAGATAGATAGATAGATAGATAGATAGATAGATAGATAGATAGATAGATAGATAGATAGATAGATAGATAGATAGATAGATAGATAGATAGATAGATAGATAGATAGATAGATAGATAGATAGATAGATAGATAGATAGATAGATAGATAGATAGATAGATAGATAGATAGATAGATAGATAGATAGATAGATAGATAGATAGATAGATAGATAGATAGATAGATAGATAGATAGATAGATAGATAGATAGATAGATAGATAGATAGATAGATAGATAGATAGATAGATAGATAGATAGATAGATAGATAGATAGATAGATAGATAGATAGATAGATAGATAGATAGATAGATAGATAGATAGATAGATAGATAGATAGATAGATAGATAGATAGAAGATAGATAGATAGATAGATAGATAGATAGATAGATAGATAGATAGATAGATAGATAGATAGATAGATAGATAGATAGATAGATAGATAGATAGATAGATAGATAGATAGATAGATAGATAGATAGATAGATAGATAGATAGATAGATAGATAGATAGATAGATAGATAGATAGATAGATAGATAGATAGATAGATAGATAGATAGATAGATAGATAGATAGATAGATAGATAGATAGATAGATAGATAGATAGATAGATAGATAGATAGATAGATAGATAGATAGATAGATAGATAGATAGATAGATAGATAGATAGATAGATAGATAGATAGATAGATAGATAGATAGATAGATAGATAGATAGATAGATAGATAGATAGATAGATAGATAGAGAGTACACAAAATAGATAGATAGATAGATAGATAGATAGATAGATAGATAGATAGATAGATAGATAGATAGATAGATAGATAGATAGAGAGTACACAAAATAGATAGATAGATAGATAGATAGATAGATAGATAGAGAGTACACAAAATTTATAATAGCTTAGACACATATTTTGAGAGCTTTCACACTTCCGCTCTTTCACACTCTTGAAGTTTCAAGTTCCTCTGCTTGATTCATCATTGATTTGGAAATTCATCTAGATCTTGGCGAGGGTGTTTTGTTAAAGTATCCTCGCTTTCGAGAGACATGACCATTATTCGTAAAGCAACAAGAGAGGTTACCCTAGAGGTGAAGTGTGCAAAGTGTATTGGTTTCAGTTATTTAGTCTTGAATGAGGGTTTTCTAGATTTGCTTTTAGTCTTGCCATACAAACCCTATTTTATTAGCAATTGAGTATTTACAAAAAATTAAAGTGCGGAATGTAAACTTACTACGCTATTACATGGCTTTTGGAGAGATACATAAGTATAGAAATTTGCGAAAAAGTAAATCTACGCTATTACATTCTCGGAGCAGATACATAATATGAAAAAGATGCGAGAAAATAAATCTACGCTATTACATTTGAGAGTGCAAACCTATACATTTTGTCTAAGAAAATAAATACCAAAAGATAAATAATAGAATGTTAGAAAAATATTTTTAAGACCTAAAATCTAAATTAATATTTTTGATATTTTTAGAAATTAATTCAGGTGTTAATAATAATAATTAAAAACCTAATTCTAATTAATTTGAATTAATAAAAAATATAAAAGTCTAATTAAGTGAAAATCAATTCTAAACCTAATTGGTTAATGTTGATTAAAGGTTAATGGCTACATTAATCAAAATGGAATGAAAACTAGGGTTAGAAAAATAAGGAAAACAAAAAACCAAATGCATGTGGTGGGACTTGAACCCACCCCGTTGAGGTCACTAGTGAACATTCTTTCCACCTGGCTAGCGCTGCGTTTGTGTTGTTGAATGGCTAGCGCTATGTTAACCTTGTATTTTTCCCTGAAAAATAAAAGAAACTTTGCACAAGGGCTGGCTCAAATCTCACGCATAATGACCATTACTCTTACCACTGGGACGTTGGTTTTTCGCGTTCATATCGCTACCATCAATAAACAAATAATGAAATTAAATCATAAACTAAATAAAACAAACACGCGCTTGGTATGGGGTCAGGTTTTTATTTGAATCAATCAATTATGTAGTGCCACGCCTAGGTCATAGATTTAAATGGTCGGTTAAACCACTGTGGGTGATGGTTACAACGATCTTCTCCGATGGTGCTAAACATGAATCCTGCGAAATCAACACCGAATAACAAAATAAAGTGCCTAGATTGGATAATTAAGAGGCTGCGAGTTCAATTGTGTGATTAGTTTGGCCTGAAACAGCCTACAGCTGTAGATTCGAAGCTTTGAGAGCTTTGTTCCCTAGCAATGGTGAAATTCGATTCATGCGCTATATCTCACAAGTAATGGATCTAAATAGTTCAAAACATCATCATGAACATATATGTATGCATCAAACCATTCAACAATGCACGAATTAAAAGTTTGAGATTAATAAAGTTACCAAAACTGATGATGTTGAGGGAGAGATTTATGGCATGCTTCAAGCTTGAGTAATGGTTGGTATGAACTCCTGGGACCTTCAGGAGGCTAGTGTGATGCTTGAAATCGATTGAGAAAGGTTGGAGATAAGGGTTTGACCGTGCCCTAGTTTTAAGAAAATTTGTGAGCTTTAGGGTTTGTCTATAGCTGCAGCATGCATATCCTTTGCCATATGAAGTTGTTGTGTATTTATAGGCCAAGCATTCTAGGTCAAAATCTCATGGAATTAAGGTTTGCATGATTTGTTTCCATATTGTGTTTAAAATCTTTCCAAAATTGAAGATTTGCCTTCCAAATATGCCATACACGGTTTTGGCATGTTTGTCGTGTGTTTTTTGGGCTTCAAATTTGATCAAAATAAAAGTTCACACGCCTAAGTCCAATGCTTTCATATTTTATTTGATTTAATTTTCATTTAAATGAATAAAATCCAAATAAAAGAGTAAAAAATCATAAAAATATGTGAATGGATTTAGAGGTCTTTTATAAGGTTATGGACACGTTTGAACCTAAAAATTTAGGCCCATTAGCCCAAAAATTCAACTTCGCTCAAAGTGGACTTCATACATTTTCTCAAAATTTCTCAACTTGCATCAATCATATCTCTCTCAATTTTTGTCATATGAAGAAGATCTTAACTTTTTAGAATCCTCAATATGAATCCTACAACTTTCATGTTGGTCATTTTTTTCATTTGAAGCCTTTATCTTCATGTAAATTGCTTTGACAAAAAATGTCTTTTTGTTAACTTTTAAAATGACCTGTAATGTTTTGGCTCATATCTCTTAAATGAAGCATTTTTGGCCTTAGGATTATAGAGACAAAGTTGTAGAGAATTGAATTTCCTTCAAACTAATATTTGGTTGAGGAATTTCTGACGAAGTATGCAAAAGTTGTGCTTACTCAAAGTTCAGTTGACTTCTCCTTAAGAAAACCCTAATTAAGTAACTTTTGATGAATCTTGAGTTTTCTTGATGAATCATGGTCAACCCTTGATAAAATGATGAATGTGAATTTAAAATCTTGATGTTGACCAAGATGATGAAGTTTGATTATCAATTGGTCTATGTTGGCTTTTTGTTCAATACAACTACTTTTTAATCATCTGGCTAATTGACTGAGCTAACTTGTGATGTAAAGCCTGAAACTTGGTATGAGGGTACATTTATACATATGAGAACCCATGAAATCCACTTGAGGCATTAGAAGTCCAATTTCCTTTGATAAAAGTAAAACCCTAGTTGTAGGTTAATTGCTTAGGAGGAGAGTCTATCTGATCAATCCTTGATAAGTCTTGAGTACTTAAGACTCCTATGAGCATGAGGACGTGTCTTGAATCAATTTGTCTCAAAGATGGGAGGACAAATTTTGGGGTCCAACAATATGGTTATTGGAATTCCAAGTTTTGAGATGCCTGAAAAACATTGTAAAGGTTGTTTAGTAGGAAAGCAATCCAGAAATTCTTTCGTTTCGACTATGCCAATGAGATCATCTTGCATACTCGAAGTGGTACATTCATATGTATGTGGTTCATTCGAAGAACACACAATTGGTAGAAACAAATATTTTGTTTCGTTTATCGATGAGTTTAGTCAAAAGTTATGGATCTATGTGATTAAACGAAAGGACAAAGTATTCGAAATCTTTAAGAGATTCAAGATACTTGTCGAAAACCAAAGTGAGAAGAAGATCAAAGTTCTGCGAACAGGTGGAGGTGGCGAATACACATCCAAGATGTTTGAATATTTCTATGCAGAACATGGTGTTGATCACGAGGTAATTTCTCTTTATACATCTCAATATAATGGAATTGCTGAAAGAAGAAACATAACCATATTAGATATGGCGAGATGCATGCTAAAGCAAAAGAATTTGCCAAAGTCTTTATATGGAGAAGTTGTTTCGACTGCAGTTTATTTTGAATAGGTGTCCTACTAAGATATTGAAGAACAAGGTTCCTGAAGAAGTGTGGAGTAAAAAACGACTATCAGTAAATCATTTGAGGGTGTTTAACTATATGTGTTATAAGCATATTCCTGATGCGAGAAGAAGGAAACTTGATGACAAAAGTGAACCTACGATTCTGGTAGGATATCATAAAAGTGGTGCATACAGGCTATTCAATCTAATTAATAAGAAAATTGTGTTGAGTAGAGATATTGTGATTGATGAAAATTCTGCTTGGAATTGGAATTCTAGCAATTCAATTAACAAGCCATTAATGATTTCTGATTTCGATGAAGAAACTGATGAAGTGGAGGTCGGAGGAATTATTGAGAATCCAGTCGAAGTCGAAGAAGAAGCAGTTGCTGACATTCTCGACACAATCGAAGTCGAAGAGGTTGTGGCTGAAATAAGCCAAATACCTCAAAGAAATAGAGTTCTTCCAACAAGACTTCATGATTATGAAGTGGTGGGTGATGATGAAGTCACACCAGATGGAGAATTAGTTCATTTTGCTTTACTTGCAGATGTTGAACCAATTAATTATAGTGAAGCTTTGAAGACTGAACAATGGATGTTAGTTATGGTCGAAGAGTTACCGGCAATCGAAAGAGGCAACACATGGGAGTTAGTCGAATTGTCAGCACATACAAAAGTTATCGAAGTAAAGTGGATATTCAAGTTGAAACATAATGCTAATGGCTCGATAGCAAGACATAAAGCAAGATTAGTAGCTCGAGGTGTTCGAAGAAACAACCTATGGTGACATTATCATCTTATGAAGCCGAATATATAGCAGGATCCTATGTTGCATGTCAAGCAATTTGGATCAGATATGTACTTGAAGAAATGAAGGTCGAAGTGAAGAAACCTCTTGTATTACAAATCAACAACAAGTCTGCCATAAATCTAACAAAGAATCCAATTCTGCATAGAAGAAGTAAACATATTGAATCATAGTTTCACTTCTTGAGGAAAAAGGTAAATCAAGGTGAACTTGAAGTAAGACATTGCTCGAGTAAAGCACAGTTGGCCGACATTTTCACCAAAGAATTGAAGATTGACAAATTCTTGAATTTGAGAAAGAAATTAAGAATACTTCAGATTGACTATTTTTGGGGATGTTCGACAACTTGAATTATGAGAGTGTGTTGAAATATTAAATTAGATTTGTTAAAATGTTAGATTAGATTAGATTTAATATTTAAATATAATACAAGTTGTATAGATCTAAACTCAATTAGAGTTGTACATAAATAATACATTTTCATAATACAATTCAATAATACAAATTCTTATTTCCTTTATTATTTTTTTCTCACTAAAAATATATCACATACTAACAATTAAGCCAATTAAGCCAGACTTATAAGTCAACTTATAGAAATAGAATCCTCTGCCGCAGTCATAGTATTAATGATAGTTAGATTTTTTTCTCACGGCTCAGAAACACCAAACTTAAAATCACACTTTTAAATCACAACTGCTCTATCTTAATCAGATAGTTACCAATGTGAATGTGAATGTGTGACAACGTGAGATTTTGAATGCTGGAAATCTCGGTCTAACTTATATCCTAAAAGTAATAAAATTAATGTTAAAAAGAAACACATCTTAATTAAAAACTATAATTCGTCCTTGTCAATCAACTTATATCCTAAAAGTGATCAAATTAATATTAAAAAAAAAACACAATCTATCCATCCTACAGTCAAATTATTTCCAAAAGGTTAACAAAGTTTAAAATAAAGCTTCATACTTGATCCCAAAAACTAAACATAGATAAAAGTTTTGATGTTATTTGTCTGCAAAAAATAAAGTATGCATAAGTAACTGTCTCTTTTGTCCCTCTTAGTAGACACATATGTACTACAAAGGATAACATATACTTACATATTCCCATATTCCCTAGCTATACAGTCTCTCCTAAGCATTTAACCTCCCTACTTCCACCTAGTCCGTACATCTCTTTCTTCCCTTCACCTCCTTCATCTTTCAAGTACTGAGACGAAGAAATGCGGAGATTCTACGGGTTCGAGAGCTGGATAGATAAAGACTCCGCCGAGAAACCGAAGTCGGAGAGAAAATCATCAGAAGCATGCAAGAGTCACAGGGAAGCTGAAAGAAGACGCAGACAGCGAATCAATACCCATCTCTCCACTCTTCGTTCTCTCCTCCCTAACACCGCCAAGGTTATTGTAATATTTCATATTCTTCTTCATAAATAAATAAATAAATAAATAAATACATATGTTTTTTGTACTAAAGTTTTTGCATGAAATATATTTTTTTATGGAGGGTAGATTGGTAAATTCGGGAGTTTTTTTTCTTGTGTACAGTCAGATAAGGCGTCGTTGCTAGCGGAAGTGGTGCAGCATGTGAAACGGTTACGAAAAGGAGCTGATGACGTGGCGAATCGTTGGAATGATGAATCGTCTACGCCGTGTAGTGGAGAACCGGGTTCGGTTGTTTCTTCTGAGGAAGCTGAGTTGTGGCCGTTTCCGGGGGAATCGGACGAGGCGACGGTGGGTTATTGCGGCGGGGAGGGAGGGGGAGTTCGGAGGATGAAAGCGACGGTGTGTTGTGAGGATCGGCCTGGACTGAACCGGGATCTGGCACAGGCGATACGGTCTGTTCGGGCGAAACCGGTTCGGGCGGAGATAATGACGGTTGGGGGGAGGACGAAGAGTGTGGTGGTGGTGGAGTGGGGTAATGATGGAAGAGAGGAGAAGGAAGTTGAAGCGTTGGAGAGGGGTTTGAAGGCGGTGGTGGAGAATCGGGCTTTTGTGGATTCTGGAATGGGCCCGTTGTTGTTGGGCCGTAAACGGGCTCGTGAGAGTAGTAAGGTTGATTGTTCTTTGTTATTGAGAAATGGGAATTTGTGCTGACAATTTATTTATTTATTTATTCCTCTGTACAATACGAATGAAAGAGTACACTACCACTTCTAAGGCATTTCAATCCAACCATTTGAAATGCTCTCATTATTGCCAAGCATTATTTGAATTACATTAGCAATTCATACATTGAACGTCTTTTGGTGTTCAAAAACACATTTGGTTATAATGTTCTTTTTGAGGTAAAAGTGAACTCAACTCGGTCGAAACCATAGGTACTTTTTAGGCAGGATGAACAAGAATAACTCGATTCTTAATTTTGTCTAGGGTAAAGTCAATGTTCGAGCACGGGTGAAAGTGGTTAAAATGAATTTAATGTGTAATTTAGAAACTGAACTTAAATTATGATGATGTGTAATTCTAATTAAAATACATCATGTAGACAATTTTATGCATAACTTCTTTGATGCTGAGTGAAATAAAAAGTTTTTTTAGATTAAAGATGCTTACAATTTTAAAATTAACCTTTTCATTATTTTTTTCATAATAATTATTTTCACCAATTACATATTTACATGTTTATTACATTGACATAAATCAATTACGCATTATATAGATTTTTTTAAAGAATAGTGATCTTCCTACCACGTATCTTTATGAGCTCATGAAACTTGAGCTTATTAATTAGTAAATTTAGATCATTATCAATTTTAAAAATCAGTTCATGAAACTTGAGCTTACTAATTAGTATATTTAGATCATTACCAATTTTGAAAATCCGCCTGACTTTAAGGTACAAAATAAGAGTCAAATTCAATTGATAAAAAGTTATATTGGTCGATAATCCAATTTAAAAAGATTTACTTAAGAACAAATTCACATCAATCAAACCCCCTTTTATTTCAATTCTTCTATAGCAAATTGTTAAATTTGATGTTGTCATTTGACCCATAACACAACAAGTAAATTATGTGAAGGTAATTTCTCATTACACCTTTGCACTATGGAGCGCACACCAGAAAACTTCAAAATACTATTGGAAGAATTCGAAAATACATCTCCAAACGCACTAAATACTATTATTTTTACCTAAATTTAGTTCAAAGATGCATCTCCAAATACACCAAAGGATAAATTTGCAGATACATCTCTGAAGTCACTTTTCCATTTAGAAGAATTTTTTTAACCACTCAGTGATATTTTCGAACGTATATTCGAAAAAAATCATGCGAGAACTTAAATATATTACCAGCTTGCATGATCATCTTCCTTACTCTTCAAACTCCTCCATAACCAAAAAACCCTTGAAAAAAAATCATTTTCAACTAACTTTTCGATTCAAAATCAAATTTCTTACATTTTAGCACATCAAAGGGAGCACAATAAATTGCAATTAAAGATAAAGTTCCCTCATTTTATCCCTCATTGTTTGCATTAATCTTGAGTTTGAGCTAAAAAACGTTCGATTTGTCCAGATATACATATCCGAACTCGCCTATAATATTTCAAATATGTATATATGAATTCACCTGTTACTGGTTTTTGAGCATTTTCCTATTTTGATTCTTTTTAGATATGGTTCACCTGAATATGTTTCCCAAAGATGTCGTACGTAACGATGTAATTCATGATGTAGCGAAGGATAATGTTAAACCAGTTGAAGTGAAGGACGATGTTAAACCGAAAAAAGTGAAGGATGATGTTAAACTGAATCTTGTCGAGATAGATGTTGGTCAATGTTTCATAAATGAACAATTGTAAACTGCTCGCGAACATATGCTTCAATGGGTCCACATAGTAGCTAGTAATTTGGGGTTTGGCATTGTAATCAGAAGGTTCGACAATGGTTCAAATAGAAGACAACCATTTGTACCCATGAGATGCAAGAGAAGTGGCACATATGTTTCCCCGATTCGGAAGTTGAAACATGATGACACCGAAATGAGAATCTGTGGCTGTCTGTTTAAATTGCACGAATGTTGTAGTGTGTATGAGATGTGGAAATTTAATGTGCTTTCTAGAATACATAATCATGCCTTGCAAACAAAGCTAGTCGGTTATCCTAATGTATGTCGTCTTAAACCGGGGGAGAAAGAAATTATTTCGAACATGTCTTTAGTCAAAGTTGCGCCCAAAAATATACTTGTAGATTTAAAACAGAAACACCTAGAAAGTGTTTCAAATATCAAGCAGGTATATAATGCACGTCATCGAAATAACATGGCAATAAAGGGTCCAAGATCCGAAATGCAGCAACTTTTGAAATTTTTAGATGAAAATCACTATGTTTCTAGGTACACAATATGTGATGATAAAGTCATTGTTTGTGACACATTCTATACTCATCCCGAAAATATTAAGTTGTTCAACATATTTTTTATTGTCTTCATTATTGATGCGGCGTACAAGACCAACAAATATAAGTTTTCGCTTCTAGAACCAGAATTTTTCAGAGATATATCTCCAAACACACTCTAAAACGACTCCATATATGTATCTCCGAACTAAATTTAATAAAAAGTGTGATTGCGTGCGTCCAGAGATATATCTATGAAAATAGAGGACATATTAGAAATTTCGCACAGGACTCGTGAGAATGTGTTAAGGTGGAATGAGAAATTACCTTAGATGAAAAATCTCTATATGTGAAATATATAAAAGGTAAATTGCCTTAGATCTTCTTTCAGTCGAGTTATCTCATCCTTGAGCTTCAACTCAGTTTTCTCATAATCATCGTCGGATTCAAAAAGGCCACAAGTCAGAATTGCGCACCTCATGAGATAGGAACTGAGGTTATACTTCATCTTCTGTTGGCATATGGTCTTGACCTTATTGACGTCCTCGATCGTATTGAGATGACCATAGAGGAAGTGAAGACCACCAAAGCTGTTGGACCAGAATTTAAACTCCCTAGACGCCTAGCCGCCTCCAGGTTCCCTTATCAAAAAGGTTACCTCCAAGTCAGATCGACAAGCATCGTCACTCATAAGAGTCTTAAGCTTCTTTGGAGAGCCTTGTTGGACCTCCCCCTTAATAGACGAAGTAAAAGTTTGCGGCTCGGCCAAACTCGAAGTGGCCTTGGAACCCACCAACTTTCGCCTCTTCAAGTACCGGGTTTCTAACCCAGCAAGATCAGACTTAGAGGCAGAAGGTTCACTGACCCCTCTATGGGAAGCTCTGACCTCCAACATGAGTTTCTTCTTCTCGACTACAGAAAGATCTTCCATTTTGTCTGCAAATAAAAGACACGAAAAGATAATGTAAGCATCGTCAAAAAATCTAGCACGACTGATAATCAGAAGAAAAAACTATTACCAAGGAAATCTGGGGTCTGTTTGACAGTTAAGGGCATCAAATCTTTAACCTTCATCATTCGGAAGGAATCAAGTACAGTCAGAGCTTGGATCTCCAAACCGTTTAGCTTCTCATAAGTGAAATCGGAGATAGGTGAAGGATCATGAGTCCAATAGTGGGGAAAGTGTGGATGCCCGTCCAAAGTTTACAAAACTTGGGGGCATCTCGATCCACACTAAAACCGCAAGAACCAATCTTTGAAACCCTTATAATTCGAGGTATATAATTGGAGAAAGCTCTTGTGGGGAAGACCACTAATTTGGATCCAGGAACACTTATCAGCTCTTTTTACCTCAAAGAAGGAGAAGAACATATCCACTGTAGGGACGCTAGTCATTGTCTTACAAACTATCTCAAAAGATTTTATGAAATTCCAACTGTTAGGGCGAAGCTAAGAAGGAGTGATGTTCATGGTCTTCAATATGTTCACCTCGAAATCAGAAAAAGGTATACGGACCTTAAAATCCTCTAATACCCTAGTATATAAATAGAAAAACTCCTCGTCAGAACCTTTCAGACGAAGTATGCGTACCCGTTCTCGGGATCACGAGACTTCAGGATAACATTGTTTTCGTCTCTTGTCAATGAGACATTCATCAAAGACTGGAGTTTGGCGTCGAAAGGGGCAGTCGTTTCCATTAAGATCTCTATAGAACCCGAGGAGGAAAAATTAGATTTAGAATCACCCAAAGAGGATAAAGTAAGACCGTAAACTTCTCTTGTGACTCGATTAAACTCCTCCTGACCTAGAACACCCTTAATCTCACGCATGCATTGGTTCCTCAGTTATTTTCTTTCTTAAGCATTCACGAGTTTCACTAAATTTCTCTCATCGTCACATTCTCTTACGATAACCATTCTCTAAGAGTTAAAGACAAAGGAAAGGAAAAATAAAGCAAAGTAAGAAAAGGAAAAATACCTGGAAATGATGAACGTCTGAGTAATGTGTGGACTTCTCTGGAAAATGAAATGTTGCTAAATGCTGAGACGAAATAGGAAAAATGGGGCTTAAGTAGCGCGTTTGGGAAAGAAATGTCACCAAATAAGCAAGTCTCAATAAAGATTCATCATTGCACTATGAGAGAGAAGATGTGTGACATTTCAGTTTATGACACATGTGCAAAGGTAAGGTCGGGTTACAACCTGGTCCAGACCTTAATACTTTCCGTGCTTTCTGTGATCAAACACTTCATTCCTGTAGAAGAATTTGTATTCGGGGGGCTTATGTACATCCCGAAAAATTGGGGTGCCCGGGAAGGGATATAACTCAGCTAAAGGTACATAGCGAATAAAGCTCCGGTCGAGAATGATTGTCATCATATTCGGATAGGAGCCCGTCTACGCTACCATCCCGGATATGACATGTAAGCAGAGGTCATCTACTCGTAACCGACCAACAACCTGACACATTAAAGGTTGTAACGGTTGACAGTACATTAAACTCAATGTTACATAGCTTTAAACGCCTTCTTTCATGATGACGACAAAAATTATACAGTTATAAAGTCCAAGAGTCACCCTTGATTGAGGCTCTTAATGGTGCAAAAGGAAAACTATAAATAGGGGCTCCCGCCAGAGGGATAAGTAAGACATTCATCTTGGGACAATACGCATCACTGTCGTAGCTCCCAAATTATCTACAAAAATCTACCCATTGCGACTCTCCTTATACCTATAGAGAAGCTACTCGTTAATTGTTCTTACGCAAGAATATATATATATATATATATATATATATATATATATATATATATATATATATATATATATATATATATATATATATATATATATATATATATATATATATATCAGATTTTCTCTTTATCTCACAATCATTTCCTTAATCACATCATCTTGAAAATATATCTTCATCTTCAATTTTTCTTTATCACTTGAAAACATACTTATGCAATCAAATTTTATCTCAATCTTTTTTCCTTAAAATTTACCAATTTTTTTAATGGGTCAACCCGAAGCCCGCTTGGCCCGGTCCAACCTATAAAAAATATAGGTCAATGGGCTAAATAAAAAAGATAGAGCCATATTTTTAAAGATATTTTGCAGTTCAACCCATATTAAATTATTGAATTTATAGACTAATCCAATGAACCGGATCCATTTTAACATCTCTAAATTTGTCTCAGTGAAACTTGTACTTTCATGTGTGAGTTAAGTAATTTTAGAGTGAGTTAAACAAGTGTGAGAGCATGAAAGTCCTAATTGAATTTTTAATGAATTAAAAAGAAATCGAAAGATTGTGTTATTTTTATCTACCATTACTCCAAATAAAACTTTATCCAACCCATGCATTTTTCACACCTAAGTCAAAGTATCATTGCGTAGCAAAGAATGAAAATGACTCAAGTGAAATCGATATATAGATAAGATACATTCAAGGTTAACTAGGCAACAAGAAGAAACATAAAGTCCCACAAAATTGGATAACTAAGCAACAAGATGATAAAGAAAGTCCCACAAAATAGGATAAGTACGTGGAATATACGTGTAATGCAACAATAGGATAAGTTTATTTATACAATAATAATAATAGAGTCGTGTGTTGTCTTCTATGTCATCATCTTGCAATGAGATTCTCCTCATCCCATAACATAAAGCAATATAATCATTTTTATAATGTTCAAGAGGATAATTAAAAGACATGCTTTGATTTCTGATCTGCATTCTTGAAGAAATGGTGTGGCCAATTCGTGAATCACTATGCATTACAGGGTCAAGAATTATTTGTTCAGCTCTTCGATCAAACGCACCTTACCCAAAATTTGTTAGTTTCTTCATTTTTATCATTTTATTTTCCTTTCATGCTTCTTTTGCAGTGCTTGTTTTGAATTCTGATATTGTTTTGCTGAATTTGTAGATGAATTGGATAAAAACTGACGGTTGCCATGCAACAACATTACCTTCATTCAAGTAAGTTTGAGTATATGGTACAAGTTTGTATTTTGATTTTGTTGAAATTCGTGTATTTTGCATTGTAGAATGCGAATTAATTTATTGTCGAAAAATGTTTTCTTTGCTCCAGTTTATTAGTCTTATTCATGGATTACGTTACACGTTTAAAATTGTGTATATAAGTAATATAAATTATTGATAACTGAAACGATGATTGATATTATATGCGCACGCATAACAAATTAAATTGTTAGTATATTAAATTTCTAATTTTTTTTTCTTTTTAAATTTTGTTAGATATTTTCACATTAGAGGACAAATTTTCTGAAAAAAATCAAAAATAAAATAAAATAGTCCTTAAAAATTGACTTATTGGCTCTAAGCTAGGTAAATATCACAGCAAGTTTTGCAACTTGAAGATGGTTATGGTATATGACAAGAAATCCATAATGAACTCTTTGCAAGTTGCATATGGTTTTTGCCTAGTGAAAAACGACCTATTATTCTGTATATTTTATACGATATCGGATATTTTCATGTCTAAATAACATGACTCCTAAATCATATTCCTTCATTTACCACAGGGAGAAACAACAAGAGGATCATGGTTATGAGAATATGGCTGAAATTAATGGCTACATGAATTTATTTGGTTTGATGAAACAAAGGTTCTTAAATTTCAAGAACCAAAAATACATGTAAGACTTGAGTTGCACATTTTTCCTAGTTTCAAATTTTGCGAAAAATTGTTCAATCTTCTAAGCTAATTTTTTGTATTAGACAGAAAAGAATTGGAGCATTTTCAATCTCTTGCTAAAGCTCAATATCCAAAGGTGATTATTTCCAAGGTTCCTTTATCTCTTATGCTATACTAAATCATTATATTGTTCTTTTAACTGATAAATCCAAGAACAGTTTATGGTAATTGCTTGTGCAGATTCAAGAGTATGTCCCTCTAACGTATTAGGATTTCAACCCGGTGAAGTCTTTATGATACGTAACATCGCCAATCTTGTTCCTATCATGAAGGTATTTCCATTACTGCTTTTGATTATTTTTTTTCGATTTTTATTTTTTCCTTAATCATTTATTTTCTTCTGTTGGAGGACAGAATGGAGCATCAGAGTGTAATGCTGCGCTTGAATTCGCAGTATCTACTCTTCAGGTAGGTACACACTAAGGCTTTGTTTGGATAAACAACTTATTTAAGTGCTTAATTATAGCATATACAACTACGTGATTCTCGAAAATTTTAGGTTGAAAATATATTAGTCATTGGTCATAGTAGTTGTGCTGGGATTGAAGCTCTGATGAACATGCAAGACGATACAGAACCGAGGTATTTCTTACACACAATTTTCAACATTATAACGGCCGGTTATGTTACACCTCTAGTTCTAATTTGAGTTCATTGAACATTTAGAAGCTTCATACACAATTGGGTTGCTAATGGGAAAGTTGCCAAATTGAAGACCAAAGCTGCGACGTCTCATCTTAGCTTTGATCAACAATGTAAATTCTGTGAGAAGGTACTAACCATCATATTTCATTCTAGAAAGTGTGGTTATTTTGGAAAGGTAATAACAGTTTGTTTGAATTTGTTGCAGGAATCTATTAACCAATCTTTGTTAAACTTGCTAAGTTATCCAGGGATAGAAGATAGAGTGAGGAAGGAATTGGTCTCTATTCATGGTGGATATTATGATTTTTCCAATTGTTCGTTTGAGAAATGGACACTTGATTTTAAAGAACGCGAAAAAAACAGTTATGTTGTCAAAGAAAAAGAATTATGGTGTTGATGGTATAATTGTCATCTTGGATTTTTTGTAAATAAAGAAACTAATGTAAAATTACATGAATCTTCAATGGCTTGCAGTATCATACTAAAACCATTAACAGTTATAGGATTGAAAGTGTAACACCTTATCATGGCTGCAGTTTACACAGATACTTAATAAATTTAAATAGTAATCCATACTATTTTATCCAACCATAGGCAAGTCTAAAAGCCTATATACAACTTAATCCCTTAGACACAACTCAAATCATAGGTTATTCTGACCGGATATTGGGCCTATAGGTCTTGAATGTTATAGGCCGAGTTAATGGTAAAAATGTGTCACTCGATAGCCCCTCAAACATAATGTCTGTAAAAAGGTGAAATGCTTAAAATAATAAGTCGAGATAAAAATCTATAATGGTCCCCAACCCCTGCTACGAGGCCTATGAGAAAGAGATGTTTAAGATAATAAGTTGAGATAAAAGTCTATAATGGTTCACAATCCCTAAACATAAGGTCCGAAAATGCGAGATGCTTAAGATAATAGTTCGAACTAGTAAAAACAAAAGCTTCAATTGTTTTTTCTTTAATTGAGAAGTAGTGTAATAATCTCATATTTTCAAAGAGATATAATATTTATAGTCTCTAATTTCCGGGATTGAGCCTATCTCTGATTTTTAGAGTTATTCTCTCTAGTGGAATTTTAACGTTGTCTTTTGAATGTAATTCTCCTATTAGAATTACCTTTGGAATGTTTTACGTGTAAACGATTTTATGGATCGTCGTAAGTATCATAGCCCATGTCCATATATCATAACAATTTCAGCTCCACATCCTATAGTCATGTGAAACATGCGAGAGATCTTGATGTGAAAGAAGGATATTCGATCATGTTCCTGACACGAAGGTGTGATCGGTGGATCTGGAACTGACTGTTTTAAAGCTGGTTCGCGAAATGTCGCGGAAGCAAGAGTCGCCACCGTCTTTTATTTTCTCCAATAGGAAAGGACAAAAGCACAGAAAAATTCCTTTAAAGAGATTGCTCTCGGTTCGGGAGGTAGGTTATAGAAAGGGAAGGTGTTAGCACCCTTTCTATCCATGGTTATCCATGGGCTCTTAGATACTTGCTCATTGTGTTTTCAACAATGTTTGCTTGCTTTTCAATGTGGGTTTCAAAAATATTCTTTGAAAAGTTTCAATTCAACTCGTACGTCAGAGTGTTTGAAAAGTTTGTTTTGAAAGTGTGTCGGTGTGAAAAGATGTTTTGATTTGTTTGAAATTAGAGCAAGTATCCTTGAGAACCTACCTACCCTAAGGAATTTGTCTGTGTAAGAGTCCTTGAAAGTGGTGCTATCCCACCATTGAGAGGTAGGTAGCGCCACCATTGGAGGTGTTCGGGTCAATTCGAGTTTTAGGGACGTGGTGGTCACCAGAGCAACAGTAGGACACCTTAGAAGCTACCCTTATGCCATTGATCCTTTATTTTCCGAGGCAACCGTTTCGAGGCAACTGGATCATGTCATGGACATAAGGACTTACTAAAACGTCCTATACTCGACGACCACCTTTCGAAAGGCAACAGTGAGGCGTACCCTAGGGGTGGTGTGTGCGAATTGTGTGTCATTTTCAGTTTATTGTTTGTCTTGTCATGCATTGGTGATCTAACGATTCGATTTTATTTTTGGGCATTCATTCTTTCATGTTATTGTTTAACAGTTAAAAGTGCGGGAATTTAAAGTGCGGAAAAGATAAAAGTCCTACGCTATTACAAAGGCGAGGGTCTACAACGCCAAATTAATCCAGACCCATTTTAAAATAAATTGCAGAAAAGAAAGGTCTAATAGCTATTACATGGCTTTGGTACAAGTACATTATATTCACAAAAGAAATAAATGAAACGCGCGAAAAAAGAAAATAATCAAATGCGAGGGCGTTGAACCCTTTAAAGGAATTAAAATAATTAAGTTATCTAAAATTAAAATGAAAAATTGTATTTTTGGGTTTTTTAGATTTAAAAGAAAAAAGAAAAATTAATTGAAATTGAATTAAATATTAAACCCTAGTTCTATTATTTTTTTAAGTTTTTAAGGAAAAGATTTAATTTCTAACCTAATTTAATTCTAAATTAATTTATATACACTTTTTAATTTATGAAAATAAATAAATAACATTATTATTCTGAAAAAAGGGAAAAAAGAAAAAAAGAAAATAAAAGTCATTAAACCTAAATTCTAGTTTTTTTGGATTTTTATTAAAAGGATTAAAGTTGAAAACTTAATTAAACTAAACATTTTACATGTTATTATTTATACAAAAAAAAAACAATATTTAAAATAAAATAATTATTAAAATTTTTGAGTTTTCTGATTTTTTTTGAATGTTTTTTATGTTTTGTAGAAAAATAAACTAATTAATTAAATAAATAGCAAGTATAAGAAATAAAAGAAAGAATAAAAATAAAAATGATAAAGCAAACCAGGGGGGTGTGGATTTGAAAAGCCTGGCCCATTTGCTGGCAATTTGTTGACTTTCTAAGCCACGTGCACGCCTGTTGACTTGTCCTCATGGTATTCCTTGATTCTGAGCCCTTAGATGATCATCTGGGACACGTATGCGTTTGGATCATGATGGCCTATGGTGCACCTGGACATTAGCAAAGCACAGAATCTTGTTTTGAAAAATAATATGGAATTTTACAAGGCCTGGGATTCGAACCCAGGTCATAAGCATTGCAAGCGTTTCCCTCCGCCACTGGACCACTTATGTTTCATTTAATATATTATGGCACGTAAATAATAAAAAGAAAAAATAGAAAAGTTAGTGGAGGGCGCGCGAAATTCAAATGAACGAATCACGCTTCGCCACGCCTTCTTCTTCCTCGTGTGCCCTGAAACATAAAACACTATGGCCACAGTTTTCACGCGTGGGTTAAAGTCACCTTTAGGAAAATAGCGATTAGCATTATAAGACCAATAAATTGGGCGCGAGTAGTGTTTATTCTTCGTCTCAACCTGCTTAATCCAATGGTCACAGTTTGGAATCCTAATTTTGCTTCGTTGTAAAAGCCCCAATTCAAGAAGCTGGAAACCCTAAAAACCAAACATGGTAATTTGGCCAAAAGTGCACGAAAATGCAATTAACAATTATGGTTAGCTTAGAAACTTCACATGGAACAAGAATGTACAGTTGAAATGCAATGAAGATGCTTAAAATGGAGAGTACGATTTCAAAAATTCTTCTGTACAGTTTGAGTGGTAACTACCGTTTCTTCGCGTTTTGATTGAGGTTAAGGGTTGGGATGTGTTCAGTGATTGTCCAAGATGCTAATGGGGAAAAAATTGAGGCTTAAAACTCTCTCTTATAGTGATTTCAGAATTGTGTTTTTATGCCAAATTTTCAAATTGCCAATCCACTTTTGAGCGAGCCTTTTGCTGAGTTATGGTTAGGGTTGGACTCAATGATGATCATGGAATGGAATTGGTTTGTTTTTTGACCTAGATTCAAGCTTAGGAAAGAACAAGTCTTAGGGTTTTCACTCTTAACCATTTTTCCTCCTTTTTAGCCAAAACCTAGACCTAGTGTGCAAATGAACCCTAGCCTGATTTCTTGAGTAGGTTCATGATACATAGAAATTGTCCAAGTTCACATAACACTATTCCATTGGTTTTTAAATTTTATTTGAATTTCCAAAGAATTAAAATGAATTAAATCATCAAAAATTAAATAAAATAAAAAAATCAATATTTGGTCTTGAAACTAATCATGGGCCACGTGTGTGGCATGACAAGGATGGACCAAGTGGAAAAAATGGGGCCCTTTTGTCAAAAATTGGATTTTCAAGGATAGTTGACTTTTGCCATTTCACAAAAATTTCCCAACTTCTACAAGGCATAACTTGCTCAATTTTTAAGCTTTTCACATGTTCTTGGACATTTTGGAAAGGTCTTTGAGTCCTTTAACCAATGCCTTTGGTCCCATGTTATTTTGATTTACCAATCTCAAGTTATGGTCTTTGACTTAAAGTCCCTTTTTGTTGACTTTTGAAAATGACCTGTAATGTTGAAATTGATAACTTTTTGTGAGAGCATTTCTTGGACTTGAAGTATGAAGATGAGTTGTAGGAAATGTCTTTCTCTTCAAAATGAGCTTTGGATGGAATTTTTCTGATAATCCATGTGAAAGTTATGCCCTGGTCAACTTCAGTTGACTTTTTCAACTGTCCAAATATAGCAACTTTTGCATCTTTGATGATTTCTGAGCCAAATTTTGAGAATCATGATCAAGCATTGATCAAATGATGTTTGTGGCTTCAAAATGATGTATTGACCAAAATTTTGAACTTTTGACTGCCAAATGACCATTTTGCCCCTACAGTTGACTGTAGTGCAATTTAGGGTTTTGACTGTGCAATCTTGAGCTGAATGCCTTGAAACTTGATATGAGGATGCTTGACCATGTTTGTAAGCATATGAGACTTGATTGGGCCTTTGAAAAGTTCATTTGCCTGACCAGAACTCAAACCCTAGTTTTGACTGTATAGGAGACAGTTGACCTGCACAACCCTTGGGGAATTTTGTGACCTGGCTTGGCAATTTCTTGAAGAATATGGGAGGGCAAATTTTGGGGTATAACAGTTTCCCCTGTTCAATCTTCTTAGACCTGAGGATGTAGATTGGCTGACGTGCCTTTCGTAATCCGAAGGTAAAAGATGATTGGACACTAGAGTGCCCGGAAATTTGCGCTCACATGTTAGCAATGATGGGGATGGGCTTATAGATGCCATCTGGATGTTTGCTGGATCGGATGATGGGCTTATAGATGCCATCTGGATGTTGATCGCGTAGGAGATTCCTTAGCGAGATCCTGCATACCTGCAAAACAGAAAAATGAGTACCTGACACGTTGCAGGAGCTGATTTTTTTAGATGCCTGGTATAGATGTGTCCTGACTGGTTACAGGAGCTGAGTCTGGAGCTTCAAACAGCAATGAAAGAACCAGGGATGATTACTTCCTTAGCATGAATGGTAAGAGAGCCTTGGGCGACTTTTAACTTCAACAACGCTCGTTGAGAAAAATCTGGGGTGTCTTCTACTGGGATAAGAATCAGAGAGATCTTAAGGTCGATCTGACTGAACCAGAGAGGCCTTTGACTGGGTAAGAATCAGGAAAATCTTAGGACGATTTAACTGAACCGGTCTAGGTCTTGAAATGTCTTCAACGGGATAAGCATCAAGAAAATCTTGGGACGATTTAACTGAACCAGAGAAGGCCTTTGACTGAACCAGTCTAGGTCTTGAAATGTCTTCAAAGGGATAAGCATCAAGAAAATCTCGGGATGATTTAACTGAACCAGAGGAGGCCTTTGACTGGATAAGCAATCAGGAAAATCTTGGGACGATTTAACTGAACCGGTCTAGGTCTTGAAATGTCTTCCACTGGATAAGCAATCAGGAAAATCTTGGGACGATTTAACTGAACCAGAGAAGGCCTTTGACTGGATAAGCAATCAGGAAAATCTTGGGACGATTTAACTGAACCGGTCTAGGTCTTGAAATGTCTTCCACTGGATAAGCAATCAGGAAAATCTTGGGACGATTTAACTGAACCAGAGGAGGCCTTTGACTGGATAAGCAATCAGGAAAATCTTGGGACGATTTAACTGAACCGGTCTAGGTCTTGAAATGTCTTCCACTGGATAAGCAATCAGGAAAATCTTGGGACGATTTAACTGAACCAGAGGAGGCCTTTGACTGGATAAGCAATCAGGAAAATCTTGGGACGATTTAACTGAACCGGTCTAGGTCTTGAAATGTAGCTTGAGAACTTAACTGGATCTTTCCTGAAAGGTAAAAGTCAGTCATATGCAATGCATGATATGGATCAAGCAATGATGTTCTCAACATAACTGAGATTTGTATGATGCAGTGTGTTATGCATGCTATAATGATGTATGTGATGTTTTATGTATGTTTTCGTCTAGGAAAGTAAATCCTTGACGGGTGCCGGGAAGTCGTATCCTGGGCTGATATTGAGGAATAAACTTGTACTTCCGCTGGGGATGATAGTTGCAAGAATACCGGTAGGAGAAGATGACTCCGTTGCGGAATAAACTTGGCAAGGACGATTCTGCGGGGAGAAAAGATACTCTGACGACCATACTGGGAAGCAAAACTCTGTGGGAAGAGTGATGCCTTGCTGAATGTTGATAGTAACTCTGTTGGGGATACCGTTGTTGTACTGGAAGTGTGAATAGACTTCGCTGGGGATAGGCAGGAACTATGTTGACGACGACCTTTCCGTGGCTTTTGGCTGAGGATAACCCAGTTATATCCTGTTAAGGAAATACCTCTTTAAACAAAGCCGGACGACGCGTTCGTGCTCTGCGAGGGGATAAGCTTCCAGAATCTACTGGGGATAAGCTTTCTGCTTGGGGAGATGAATTCCATCTTTCCTGGGGAACTTGGATGGGACTCTCCTGGGGAATTTAAGATATGCTGGGGAAGTGATTCCTTTGAATGTTGATGTATGCCGCCGGGGAACAATCTTTAGACCAAGACTGCCGGGGATGCTTGTTAAGAATATATGCTGCTGGGGGAATCTTGGGATCTACTGGAGGATACCCAATTTCCTTGAGACTTATTAACTTTGTTTGGGGAAGAATGCACTGACTTGCTGTCTCACTCTCTGGGGAATTTAAGATGCTTGGTTAGATTCTTTAACTGAACCTACTTTGGTACCTTGGAGGATAGAACAATTAGACTGCTCAGACAACTCTTTATTGCCCCTGTTTCTAGTGTCACCTGCAATTAATTCTTTGTTTCGTATGCAAATATTTATGAGCTAGCAAATTATTATCAATGCATATATCACAAATTGAACCTTGGACGTTCTTCACAAAACAAAACAAAAAAAAGAAAAATAGTTGGCACGTTTAACTGAAAAGTATATTTGTATTGATTTTGAATAGCCTGTGAATAGGCGTTTTGTGTACAAGAGGCTGACATCCTAGTAAGAGGAACGTCGCCGAATAAGAGAGTTTATACAAGTTTTGTACAAAAGAAAATAAAACAGCTGTGTGAAAGATGAATGGTCCACTGAGTTTCAACTCTGCTATTGCCTTTATAACCCTGAGCGTCTCATCACCTGATGACCTTGGTTGAAGGTGAAGCTGACTGATCGATGCCGTCTGAACTCGATGTAGATACCGGATTCTGGATGCAAAGTGATCCAATGAGACATAGTATTACGCTTTTATCCCTAATTTTTGCCTGGACTGCCCTTTCGGGTTTTCAGTCCACCGGGATACCCATTTTTGCCCAAGCCGCCTTTTCAGGTTTTCGACTTGCCGGGTGTACAGATTTTCATTTTCACCCCTTCATTTTGCCCGAACCCTTTTGGTTCGACGGGAAGCCCTAATTTTTGCCTAGGCATGTCAGCCTAGCGGGTCATTTTTTCACGCGTAGTATTTTTTAACTATGTCTGCATTGGCGGGGTGAGGAAGGTCGTCACCATCCATGTTGGTTAATATCATTGCTCCTCCTGAGAACACATGCTTAACCACAAATGGCCCTTCGTACGTAGGGGTCCATTTGCCCCTTGGATCACTCTGAGGAAGGATGATTCGCTTGATCACCAGATCCCCGACTTGATATTCCTGTGGTCTGACTTTTTTGTTAAATGCCCTGATCATTCGTTTCTGATACGTCTGACCATGGCAGATAGCAGCAAGTCTCTTTTCGTCAATGAGATTGAGTTGATCAAGTCGTGTCTGGATCCAATCATCCTCATTCAGATTTGCATCCTTCATTATCCGGAGAGAAGGAATTTGTACTTCGATCGGCAGGACTGCCTCCATGCCATAAACCAAAGAGAAAGGAGTTGCCCCGGTTGACGTCCTAGCTGAGGTACGATACCCATGCAGAGCGAACGGTAACATCTCGTGCCAATCTTTATACGTTACTGTCATCTTCTGCACGATCTTCTTGATGTTTTTATTAGCTGCTTCTACAGCCCCATTCATCTTCGGTCTGTAAGGAGAAGAATTGTGGTGCTGTATCTTGAACTGTTCGCAGAGCTCAGCGATCATCTTATTGTTCAGATTGGTACCGTTGTCTGTAATAATCCGCTCAGGGACACCGTACCGACAGATCAGATTGTGCCGAATGAACCGTGCCACAACAGTCTTAGTTACCGTAGCATAGGATGCTGCCTCAACCCACTTCGTAAAATAATCAATCGCCACTAGGATGAAGCGATGTCCATTGGATGCCGTAGGTTTAATCTCACCGATCATGTCTATGCCCCACATTGCAAATGGCCAAGGCGCAGTCAGAACATTCAGGGGAACCGGAGGAACATGCACCTTATCTGCATAAACCTGGCATTTGTGGCATGTCCTGGAATGTTGGTAACAATCAGCTTCCATGGTGGACCAGTAATACCCTGCCCGTAGGATCTTCTTTGCCATGGTATGTCCACTGGAGTGTGTACCAAAGGTCCCTTCATGTAGCTCTTCCATGATTCTATCTGCTTCAGTCTTATCTACACAACGCAGTAAGGTTGAATCCTGGTTTCGCTTGTACAAGATGCCGTTGCTAAGAAAGAACTTGGCTGCAAACCTCCTCAGGAATTTCTTATCATTGACAGATGCTCCTTCAGGGTATTCCTGTGCTTCCAGATATCTCTTCACTTCGTGGTACCAGGGCTTCTCAGTTACCAATTCAGTTTCGAGATCACAACAGTATGCCGGTTCGTCCAGTTTCCAGATGGTGATCCGGGGAGCTTCATTATCCCATTTAACCTTGAACATTGAAGACATTGTAGCTAACGCGTCCGCCAACTGATTCTCTTCTCTTGGAAAGTGCTCAAATGTTATCTCTGTGAAGTGGGGGATCAGGGCCAACACGCATTCTCTGTAAGGAATCAAGTTTGGGTGTTTCGTATCCCACTCTCCTTTGATCTGATTGATCACAAGAGCGGAATCTCCGAAGACACTCAGAAATTTGATCCTCAGGTCGATCGCAGCCTGAAGATCCATAATACACGCTTCATACTCCGCCATGTTGTTGGTACAGTTGAAACACAGCCGGGCGGTGAGTGGAGTATGAGTACCTTGTGGAGATACGATTATGGCGCCGATACCATTTCCCAAAGCATTGGAGGCTCCGTCAAAGTGCATAGACCATCGGGATCCTGGTTCAGGTCCTTCATCCGGCCCAGGTACTTCACAGTCAGTTACTATCATAATGCTTTCGTCTGGAAACTCGAAGTTCATTGATTGGTAGTCATCCACAGCGTGATGTGCTAGGTGGTCTGCCAATACACTTCCCTTGATGGCTTTTTGGGTCGTGTACTGAATGTCGTATTCCGTCAAGATCATCTGCCATCTTGCAATTCTCCCAGACAGAGCAGGCTTTTCAAATATGTACTTTATAGGATCCATTTTTGAGATCAACAAGGTAGTGTGAGTCAGCATATACTGTCTCAGCCGGCGAGCAGCCCATACCAAAGCGCAGCAAGTTTTCTCAAGCAGTGAGTATCGGGTCTCACAGTCGGTAAACTTTTTGCTAAGGTAATAAATGGCATGCTCTTTTCGGCCAGACTCGTCATGCTGCCCCAGCACACACCCCATTGCATTGTCAAGCACTGTCAGGTAAAGTATCAAAGGTCTCCCTTCGACTGGTGGCATAAGGATGGGTGGTTCTTGGAGATATTCTTTGATTCTGTCGAAAGCAGCCTGACATTCATCATTCCAACGTACTACCTGATCTTTCTTCAGCAGCTTGAAGATTGGTTCACAGGTAGCAGTTAAGTGAGATATGAAGCGAGCAATGTAATTCAGGCGTCCTAAAAAGCCTCTTACTTCCTTCTCTGTCTTAGGAACTGGCATCTCTTGAATGGCTTTGACCTTAGCAGGGTCCACTTGAATACCTTTATCACTAACCACGAAGCCTAGCAATTTCCCAGATCTTACCCCGAAGGTGCACTTGTTCGGGTTCAATCTCAGCTTGTACAGTTTCAACCGGTCAAACAATTTCTGCAGATGATCTAGGTGTTCTTCCTCAGTCTGGGACCTAGCGATCATGTCGTCCACATACACTTCGATCTCATGGTGGATCATATCATGAAATAAGGTAACCATGGCACGTTGGTAGGTTGCCCCAGCATTCTTTAACCCGAAAGGCATGACTTTGTAGCAGAAGGTGCCCCACTGAGTAACAAATGTAGTCTTTTCCATGTCTTCCGGAGCCATCTTGATCTGATTGTAGCCTGAAAAACCATCCATGAAAGAGAACACTTTATGTTGAGCTGTATTATCAACAAGGACATCAATGTGGGGTAGAGGGAAGTCATCCTTGGGGCTGGCCCTGTTCAGATCCCTGTAATCGACACACATCCTGACCTTGCCGTCCTTCTTAGGTACCGACACCACATTAGCAACCCACTGAGGGTAAGAAGTCACTGCAAGAAACCCGGCATCAAACTGCTTCATAACCTCGGCTTTAATCTTCTCAGACATCTCTGGACGCATACGACGGACCTTTTGCTTAACCGGAAGGCAATCTTCTTTAGTTGGCAAGTGATGGACCACAATGTCGGTGTCTAATCCGGGCATATCTTCGTAGGACCAGGCAAAGATTTCTTTATAGTCATGCAGCATCTGAGTCAACCGTTGCTTCACGCTGAGTTCCAGGTTGGCACCAATCTTCACCTCTTTCTTGTCTTCCTCAGTACCCAAGTTTATTATTTCCACTGGCTCTTCATGGGGTTGAATTGCTCTCTCCTCCTGTTGTAACAGTCTTGCAAGTTCACCAGGCACTTCGCAATCATCTTCACCTTCGTCTTCGGCTAAGTTGATCGGATTTTCGAAGTCATAACTGGAAGTAGCAGAGTCGTTACCAGTGAGATCCAGAGTGGATTGAAACCTGTATGAGTGAGTGTGTGTGTAAATACAGCTGTTTTGCAATATGTAAAGAAAGGAAAGAAAAGGAGCGCAAAATTCGAAATGTGAAAAACGTCCAATGCTTTTATTCATGATATATGATAGCGACAAACAAAAGCCCTCATAAATAAAACCACGGTGCCCCGGGTAAGACACCGGGCCATATAGTCTCAAATTATTGTTTATTACAAATCAAAAAACAAAGAAATTCATTACTGGGGAACAAAAGTTATGGGAGTAAAATCTTTGGCAGTCCAATTGGTCAATCCACCGTCGGCCGTCGGGTAGATCCAGCTATCGAACTCTGACTCTTCCACTTTGTCTTCCTCTCCAATAGCATTCACTTCTGAGTGAGTGATGAGCACCGGAGGTCTTCCAATTCTCGCCTTGCGCACCGCTTTCTGAGCTTCTGTGGTGAAACCCAGCCCAAACTTGTTAGTCTTAGGAGTAAGATCAGGGAGCTTGCCCCAGTTTGCACATTCACCTTTTTCGATCACAGCCCGGGCGTCCTTTAAGGAGGCCATCTTCATAGGAGAAACCTCTTCATCTTCTGCTGCTGCCAGGGTTTGTGGCACTTCCTCAAAATGCTGAAAGGGGGTTTCAATGAACTCCCCATCCATTTCCACGTATCTGAAGGAGTTGAGGTGGCTGACCATGTACTCCTCCTCCCCTTGCACTGTTACGATCTTCCCCCTGACCGGGTACTTGAGCTTCTGATGCAATGTGGAAGTCATAGCTCCAGCCTTGTGGATCCATGGGCGACCCAGCAAACAAGAATAGGACGGATGGATGTCCATCACATAGAATTTTGAATCAAATACTTGTGACCCAACCCTGATTGGGATGTCCACTTCACCATGCACCATTCTCTTGGACCCGTCAAAGGCCCGGACAACAATGCTACTTGGTTTGAGCTCTAGACCCTCACAATCCAGCCTATCCAGAGCCTTCTTGGGCAGCACATTTAATGAGGAACCTGTATCAACCAGCACATGAGCAAGAGTAGTGCCCCTGCATTCAATGGAGACGTGCAGGGCATCATTATGGTTCTTCCCCTTTGCTGTCAGATCGGCATCAGAGAAACCCAGGCCATTATCAGCAGTTAGGTTGGCCACACAATCGGTGAACTGGTCAGCAGTCGTATCTTGGGGTACGTGGGCAGTCTTTAAGAAAGCAATCAGAGCCTTTGCATGGGCCTCTGAACACAGCAACAGTGACAACATGGAGATTTTAGAGGGGGTGTGCCCCAGCTGTTCTACAACGTTGAAATCACTTTTCTTTATTATCTTGAGGATTTCTTCCATTTCTTGCTTGGAAGCCTCAACCATGGTCTTTGGTGCCTCCGTCCTGGCAGGCACATCAGCAGCAATTCCCTTGCCCCGAGTATCAGATGACTCAGTAGCAGGGGTGGATACTTGGTCAGAGGGAGAAACAGACACTCTGGCAGGTGTGAAGATCAAAGGCCTATGAATTGCCGGAGGAGCAATGTCTGGCGAGAACAGTCTTCCACTACGAGTGACCTTAGCAGGCCCGGTGATGTTGGAGACACCAGTATCAATGTTGCACTCTTGTTTCACACCCAGAACATAAACATCCGCCCCATAGTGCCATGGGACAGCCTTATCAGATTGGTAGGGTATAGGCCCCGGAACAGTAATGGTGATGGGAACATTCTTGTGAACTGACAAAATTTGTATAGGCTTCTTTGAAGGAGCCTCGGAGTAGTTGTTGAAGATGGTAACGATCGACACTTCTTCAACAGGAGCAGCAGGAACAATAGTCTTTTCGAACAAAATCTCTCTACTATCTATCAGGTTTTGAATGCCTGACTTCAACAGAGAACAACCAGCAGGGGAAGCAACACATGGAGGGCAACTTTCGCTACATCCCGGAAATAAACCGGCTAGCAACAGATTCCTCTTGACCATCAGCAACGGAGTAGCAACATCATCCACCGAAGCTACATACAAATTCTCCTCAACAGCATTCACTCCATGCTGGGGCATGGGAGCAGTTACAACATTCGGCCTCTCGGGCGCCTCAAACTGTATCTCCTTTGCATCAATGAGGTCTTGAACCTTATTTCTTAGGGCCCAACAGTCATCTGTGTTATGCCCCGGGCTATCAGAGTGATAAGCACAGCGAGCATTTGGATTGAACTTGGGGGATGCAGTGTTGGGAAACTTTGGAGCCTCCTTGACAGTTACTAAATTGGTGGATAGCAACTGTGGCAGGATCTGTGATAAGGTCATGCTTAACCGGGTAAACTCTCTCCGGGGTCTTTCAAACTTTTGAGGATTAGTTGGCCGAGGAGCGGCAGCAGGTTTGGCAATCATTACCGCACTGACAGATTGGCGGTGCTCAGGTCGCTCTGTTCTCCGGGAGTTATATACAGCACTAGCCTCCTTTTTGAAGGGTTTCTTCTCAGTACTGGAGGAGGCAACTTTCTGTATCTTCCCCGATTTTATACCGGCCTCAATCCTTTCACCAGTCAGGATTAGATCGGTAAACCCAGCAGAGGAATTACCAATGAGATGATTGAAAAATGGACCAGATAGGGTCCCCAAGAACATATCTACCAGCTCCCGATCCGTCAATGGTGGCTGCACCCTGCCAGCCAAGTCTCTCCATTTCTGAGCGTACTCCTTAAAACCTTCACCCGACCCTAGCGACATACCCTGGAGTTGGGTACGCGTAGGAGCGAGGTCGGCATTATACTGATACTGCTTGTAAAAAGCAGTGGCCAGATCCTCCCAGTTACGAATGCTGATTCCATCTAGCTGATAGAACCAATCGAGGTGAGTCCCTGAAAGACTCTCCTGGAAGAAGTGGATCCAAAGGTTCTTGTCTGCTGTGTAAGGCTGGATCTTCCTTACATAAGAACGGAGGTGCATCTTGGGACAGGAAGCCCCATCATACTTCACGAAGGCAGGTGTTTTGAACTTGTGTGGGATCACCACTCCAGTAGATAACCCCAAGTCTCCGAAATCCAATCCAGGCACCCGCTGAACTTCCACAGCCTTTAATCTGTCTTCCAGCTGTTTGTACCGGTCTTCAGCAGGAGGGTACTGGTCGTCATTGAAGTCTGTTTCAGTATCAGAGCCCACAGGAGTAGTGGCCTCCCTTTCTTGGTGACTACCTTCCGTCACAGATGGAGGAGTCCTTTCAGCTTCAACAACCAAAGTGTTCCCGAGTCTGCGCCCAGTGTTAAATAGCACAGTCCTCCTCTTCTTCTTAGTCTTCTTCAAAAGCATAGTCTTCAACTCTTGTTGACCCTGAGCCAAGCCTTTGATCAGCTCCTGAAATTGGGCGTTTTGCGCCTGAAACTGGACGTTCTGCGCCTTAAGAGCCTTGATAGATGCCTCGGTTGATGATTCAGGAGGGTTCATGATGCTGAAATAAACAGCGAAGAACGGTAAACAACCTGAAAAGAAGAGTATTTATGATGCACATGATGAATGATATGTGTTTATGCAATGCATTCAAGAGTTCGAAATTTCAAATTTGTTGTAGACCAAAAGGAACGCACGTTATTATTAAGAAAATCATTGTTTAATACATCAAAGCCTCATGGGCAAAAGTACAAAAAAGATCAAATCACATCCAAAATATGTTGCGCATCTTCTTTGGAGCTACGTAAGTGTTGAGATTCCTTTCCTCGTGCAACAGACGGGTGAGCTCCAAAACCTTCTTTTCACTGGCATGCAAACTAGTCTCAAGAGAATTCCTCTCTTCTTTAAGCTGGATCCAACTCTTCTGCATCTCTTCCCAGGATGTGGGCATATCAGGGTGCTGAATAACATGAGACACCTCTCCTTCCAAGGCAGGCTCTTTGATTACTGGAAGCATGTGAGGATAAGGCATTACTAATTTCTGAGAGCGGGCTCGTACCCACTTGAGGTAAGGCTCCAAAGGGATGGAGTTCCTGTGCCCCAGTGTCTTGCTGTCTATCCTACTAGGCATCCTCCAAGCTCTGATAAATCTCTGGCGAAGTCCTTGAGTATCGTTGTCGAAGTTAAAAACTATGTCAGGAATCAACATGTCATGAGGACCATCCCTCCGAGCATAACCAAATTGTCTCCAAGCCAGGCATGGACTATAAGTAATACCCCCTCTGATTCCAAGTAAAGGAACATTAGGATACTCCCCGCAACGATCAATGATAGTGACATCTTCTCTGGACCTAGGGCACCAATGTATATCTGCATGTGTAAGAGCCATCAACCGTTGTGACCATCTCAAACCCCGCTCATTCTTCAGGACTGATTGTGGAAGGTGCGAAATAAACCACTTTCCCAGGAGAGGAGTGCAACACATAAGGACACCTCTTTTTCTCATGGTTCGAGTGTAACATGAGTGAAGGAGGTCCCCCAGCAACGTAGGTATAGGATTCCGAGACATAAAGATCTGGACAGCGCTGATATCAATGAGCTGATCTGGGTTAGGGAACAACACCAAACCATAAACAAGGAGGGCCACAACCTTTTCAAAAGCTTGTAAGTCAAGGGAGTTCCAACATTCATAGGCCTTTTCAAACAGAAACCTGGCTAAGAACCCTTTGATACCACTTCTAACTTCCCAATGTCCCTTGAGGTCAGATGACTGTAAGTGCAAGGCTTTAGCAATCTCTTCAAGCTTAGGTTCCTTTTCTGTACCGTTGAAGGGTAGCTGATCAAGGATAGGGATCTTCAGGAGTCGGGAGAACTCCTCCAATGTAGGTACCAACTGATAGTCCAAGAAGGTGAAACAGTGATGCAGAGGGTCAAAGAATTGGAACAGGACCTTTATCATATCTTCCTCAATGTTGGTGTTGACCAAGCTGATGAGACTTCCATGCCTTTCACTGAATGAAGAGTTCTCGGGAATCCTGGATATAAGCTCCTTAAGCTGAGGAGGGATCCTTACAAGACTGATTGGAATTGTCTTTCTACGAACAGTTTCCATGTCCTACAAAACAAGAACAAAGATGAAAATTCGAACCCCTGAAATGGTTAGTCAATGCGTATGATGCTGGATGATGTCATGATGCTATGATTAAACCCCACAGATATTTACAAAGACAAACATGTAAGGCACACAAGGCACACAAGACAAGCCCTTAAGGTTTAAGGCCAGCATGGGGTCTGGGTAGTACCCTCTTGAAGTTGGTGGGTTCAACCTGTCCTAATCAAAGTAACCGGGTTCTAAAGGTTCCCAATATCACGGGATTGCTTTCATTGTTCATCGTTTCGATTTAGCCACTGAACTGGCGACCGAAATATCCCAGGAAAGCAACCCTCAATTGGGTGTAGTATCGAGTATCAACCAACCTCGGACTGCACCAAAGTCAGTTATCTCACTACCCTAAAGAGGCCAAGATGGTTCAATTAAGGTTCCTAAGGTCTGTTGATGCTTCATGACACCACATGGAGGCCCCGTACTCTCCTTGACTGACTCAAGGGTTACCGGTACACACCAAAGTGCCACATCAACGTAGCAGACTGTTTCAACCATGTCGGTATACCCCGCACAGTTCCCTCACAGCCTTGTTGCTACTTTCTAAAAGGGTATCCCCCAGATCCGGGTTAGGATCTATAGAACTCCCAAGACGGTCCCACAATAATAAAGCAAACAAGGAAAGCAATTGAAAACACAGTGATCTTGGTCCTAAGGTACACCTCACTTTAAGATTATCCCCAGCAGAGTCGCCAGTTCTGTGATCGGTGGATCTGGAACTGACTGTTTTAAAGCTGGTTCGCGAAATGTCGCGGAAGCAAGAGTCGCCACCGTCTTTTATTTTCTCCAATAGGAAAGGACAAAAGCACAGAAAAATTCCTTTAAAGAGATTGCTCTCGGTTCGGGAGGTAGGTTATAGAAAGGGAAGGTGTTAGCACCCTTTCTATCCATGGTTATCCATGGGCTCTTAGATACTTGCTCATTGTGTTTTCAACAATGTTTGCTTGCTTTTCAATGTGGGTTTCAAAAATATTCTTTGAAAAGTTTCAATTCAACTCGTACGTCAGAGTGTTTGAAAAGTTTGTTTTGAAAGTGTGTCGGTGTGAAAAGATGTTTTGATTTGTTTGAAATTAGAGCAAGTATCCTTGAGAACCTACCTACCCTAAGGAATTTGTCTGTGTAAGAGTCCTTGAAAGTGGTGCTATCCCACCATTGAGAGGTAGGTAGCGCCACCATTGGAGGTGTTCGGGTCAATTCGAGTTTTAGGGACGTGGTGGTCACCAGAGCAACAGTAGGACACCTTAGAAGCTACCCTTATGCCATTGATCCTTTATTTTCCGAGGCAACCGTTTCGAGGCAACTGGATCATGTCATGGACATAAGGACTTACTAAAACGTCCTATACTCGACGACCACCTTTCGAAAGGCAACAGTGAGGCGTACCCTAGGGGTGGTGTGTGTGAATTGTGTGTCATTTTCAGTTTATTGTTTGTCTTGTCATGCATTGGTGATCTAACGATTCGATTTTATTTTTGGGCATTCATTCTTTCATGTTATTGTTTAACAGTTAAAAGTGCGGGAATTTAAAGTGCGGAAAAGATAAAAGTCCTACGCTATTACAAAGGCGAGGGTCTACAACGCCAAATTAATCCAGACCCATTTTAAAATAAATTGCAGAAAAGAAAGGTCTAATAGCTATTACATGGCTTTGGTACAAGTACATTATATTCACAAAAGAAATAAATGAAACGCGCGAAAAAAGAAAATAATCAAATGCGAGGGCGTTGAACCCTTTAAAGGAATTAAAATAATTAAGTTATCTAAAATTAAAATGAAAAATTGTATTTTTGGGTTTTTTAGATTTAAAAGAAAAAAGAAAAATTAATTGAAATTGAATTAAATATTAAACCCTAGTTCTATTATTTTTTTAAGTTTTTAAGGAAAAGATTTAATTTCTAACCTAATTTAATTCTAAATTAATTTATATACACTTTTTAATTTATGAAAATAAATAAATAACATTATTATTCTGAAAAAAGGGAAAAAATAAAAAAAGAAAATAAAAGTCATTAAACCTAAATTCTAGTTTTTTTGGATTTTTATTAAAAGGATTAAAGTTGAAAACTTAATTAAACTAAACATTTTACATGTTATTATTTATACAAAAAAAAAACAATATTTAAAATAAAATAATTATTAAAATTTTTGAGTTTTCTGATTTTTTTGAATGTTTTTTATGTTTTGTAGAAAAATAAACTAATTAATTAAATAAATAGCAAGTATAAGAAATAAAAGAAAGAATAAAAATAAAAATGATAAAGCAAACCAGGGGGGTGTGGATTTGAAAAGCCTGGCCCATTTGCTGGCAATTTGTTGACTTTCTAAGCCACGTGCACGCCTGTTGACTTGTCCTCATGGTATTCCTTGATTCTGAGCCCTTAGATGATCATCTGGGACACGTATGCGTTTGGATCATGATGGCCTATGGTGCACCTGGACATTAGCAAAGCACAGAATCTTGTTTTGAAAAATAATATGGAATTTTACAAGGCCTGGGATTCGAACCCAGGTCATAAGCATTGCAAGCGTTTCCCTCCGCCACTGGACCACTTATGTTTCATTTAATATATTATGGCACGTAAATAATAAAAAGAAAAAATAGAAAAGTTAGTGGAGGGCGCGCGAAATTCAAATGAACGAATCACGCTTCGCCACGCCTTCTTCTTCCTCGTGTGCCCTGAAACATAAAACACTATGGCCACAGTTTTCACGCGTGGGTTAAAGTCACCTTTAGGAAAATAGCGATTAGCATTATAAGACCAATAAATTGGGCGCGAGTAGTGTTTATTCTTCGTCTCAACCTGCTTAATCCAATGGTCACAGTTTGGAATCCTAATTTTGCTTCGTTGTAAAAGCCCCAATTCAAGAAGCTGGAAACCCTAAAAACCAAACATGGTAATTTGGCCAAAAGTGCACGAAAATGCAATTAACAATTATGGTTAGCTTAGAAACTTCACATGGAACAAGAATGTACAGTTGAAATGCAATGAAGATGCTTAAAATGGAGAGTACGATTTCAAAAATTCTTCTGTACAGTTTGAGTGGTAACTACCGTTTCTTCGCGTTTTGATTGAGGTTAAGGGTTGGGATGTGTTCAGTGATTGTCCAAGATGCTAATGGGGAAAAAATTGAGGCTTAAAACTCTCTCTTATAGTGATTTCAGAATTGTGTTTTTATGCCAAATTTTCAAATTGCCAATCCACTTTTGAGCGAGCCTTTTGCTGAGTTATGGTTAGGGTTGGACTCAATGATGATCATGGAATGGAATTGGTTTGTTTTTTGACCTAGATTCAAGCTTAGGAAAGAACAAGTCTTAGGGTTTTCACTCTTAACCATTTTTCCTCCTTTTTAGCCAAAACCTAGACCTAGTGTGCAAATGAACCCTAGCCTGATTTCTTGAGTAGGTTCATGATACATAGAAATTGTCCAAGTTCACATAACACTATTCCATTGGTTTTTAAATTTTATTTGAATTTCCAAAGAATTAAAATGAATTAAATCATCAAAAATTAAATAAAATAAAAAAATCAATATTTGGTCTTGAAACTAATCATGGGCCACGTGTGTGGCATGACAAGGATGGACCAAGTGGAAAAAATGGGGCCCTTTTGTCAAAAATTGGATTTTCAAGGATAGTTGACTTTTGCCATTTCACAAAAATTTCCCAACTTCTACAAGGCATAACTTGCTCAATTTTTAAGCTTTTCACATGTTCTTGGACATTTTGGAAAGGTCTTTGAGTCCTTTAACCAATGCCTTTGGTACCATGTTATTTTGATTTACCAATCTCAAGTTATGGTCTTTGACTTAAAGTCCCTTTTTGTTGACTTTTGAAAATGACCTGTAATGTTGAAATTGATAACTTTTTGTGAGAGAATTTCTTGGACTTGAAGTATGAAGATGAGTTGTAGGAAATGTCTTTCTCTTCAAAATGAGCTTTGGATGGAATTTTTCTGATAATCCATGTGAAAGTTATGCCCTGGTCAACTTCAGTTGACTTTTTCAGCTGTCCAAATATAGCAACTTTTGCATCTTTGATGATTTCTGAGCCAAATTTTGAGAATCATGATCAAGCATTGATCAAATGATGTTTGTGGCTTCAAAATGATGTATTGACCAAAATTTTGAACTCTTGACTGCCAAATGACCATTTTGCCCCTACAGTTGACTGTAGTGCAATTTAGGGTTTTGACTGTGCAATCTTGAGCTGAATGCCTTGAAACTTGATATGAGGATGCTTGACCATGTTTATAAGCATATGAGACTTGATTGGGCCTTTGAAAAGTTCATTTGCCTGACCAGAACTCAAACCCTAGTTTTGACTGTATAGGAGACAGTTGACCTGCACAACCCTTGGGGAATTTTGTGACCTGGCTTGGCAATTTCTTGAAGAATATGGGAGGGCAAATTTTGGGGTATAACAGAAGGCAAGATAAATACGTCTAGCGAGATCTTCAAAAAAAAATTATACCTACCACGATCCTTGAAGGAATGGGGTCAGGACATCTTAAAGGGGTTGTGCTTTTTTTCAGGTCAAATCATGCCTACAAAAGATTGGGTGGTATTTGTCGTACCCCAAATTTATCCTGCTAGTTCCTAATCTTTTACTTCAAAAAAAATTATTTTTTGCTTTATGATATGTTCTTGGGATTTAGTTTATGAAAGAGGTTTTTTTACCTTATTAAGAATTAACGGGCTTCTCTAAACTAGAAAAATTTCATTAAAAAGTTTCATTTTCTAATAAAGGGCACGTTTTAGGTTAGGGGTTTAGCATTTAATTTGCTAAGTCCATTTCATTTTGGGTTAAGGCTTCTTTCACTTCCAGTCCATTTCAAATCTTGAAAGGTTTACATTTTAAAGAATTTTTAGACCTTTCTGAATCAGAAAGGCCCATATAGAATCAAGAATCCATTTTGTTTTCGTTTTTTTTTTTTTGTTTCAGCCTAGTTTGATTGTTGAAGGGTTTTACATTATCAGAAATTTCATGGACCTTTCTAAATCAGAAAGGCCCATGTAAAAGTTGAGAGTCCATTTATGAATAAATAGAAAGGGGGGTATGTTGTTTTCTTAAGGGGTGTAGTGATTAATCAGACCGGCCCACTAAAAGTGTTGGGGCCGGTTTTAAATAAGAAGGGGGTATGTTTTCCAAAAAGGCTCATACGCATTTTATTTTCGTTAAGGCCCAATAAATGAACAATCTAACCCATTTTAGTTTTTGTTGTTTTGAGAAATTATGTTTGCTTTTATTAATTATTATATTAAATTATTATTATTAACGTTACTATTTTTGAACTTAAGTAAAAATTGTATTTTGTTTTTGTTGTCTTGTCATTTTTTCTGAGTCCTGTCTGTAATTTTCCTTTATTATCAATGAAAATTTTCTGTTTCTGAAAATAGAGAAAGTATGTTAACTATTTTTCTCATAACTAATTATTCTAACTTATTTTTTGAAAATATTATGACAAAAAGAGGGAGAAAGATAGTGATGATTTTGATACATATCTAATTCTCTAAAATCTCATTGGTTACATTCTAACAAAATATATATGCAATAATGTTTTGAGAATGTTGTTTCAGGAACACATTAATAAGCAAATGGATCAAGTTCTGACTATTTAGAAGGTTCTGACAAAGAACTTCTAATGTTTCTTTCTGTAATATTGTGGGAGAACTGACTTGGGTGTTTTGCGTTTTATCACAAATATTGCGGATAACAAGAGTTGCCACCGACTTTTCTTTTATCCAATAAAGGAAAGGGTGAAAATAACAGGAAAGACCTTTTGAGAATTTTCTTGAGTTCGGGGGGTAGGTTATGAAAAGGGAAGGTGTTAGCACCCTTTTCATCTGTAGTTATTTACAAGCTCTTAATTGCTTGATCACTTAAAAAATTCTTTGTATTTGTGTATATTGAAAGATGTTTTTGAAGATGTTTTGAAAGTGGTAATTTTGCAATGATTCTCGTATCGTTGAGAGTGTATATAGAATTGTTTTTGGAAATATTTTGAAAACGCCTTAGTGTGGCAATTTTGCAATGATTCTCGTATTGTTGAGAATGTATAAAAAATGTTTGTTTTGAAAATATTTGTTTGGAAAGAGAGTGTTTGAAAAGATGTTTATTTTTGAAAGTATGAGGTGTAAAAATGGTTTTAGTTTTTGAGCAAGCAATTACGAGCAATCTACCTACTCAAAAAGTCTTTGTTATTTTCCTCCTCCTTTAGATAGTGCTTATTTTACCATTGGTTGCTAAGGAGCCATGTCATTGGATGTGAGGGACATGCGTGAGTCATCGTACATTCATAGAAGGCAACTTGTAAGATGTTTTAGCAATTGTCGTAAGGGACTAAGATTGTTTACCAAAGTCAACATTGAAGGGTCATCGAGGGACTACGATCTTTTAATCGAGGGTTTTTGCTAAAACATCCCACATTCGAGGGACGTGACTGTTTTTATTCGAGGCAACAAGTGTGGGTTACCCTAGAGGTGTATGTGTGCAAAGTGTTTTGACTTCAAGTATTTTATCTTTGAATTAGGGTTTTGCTAGGATTGGTTTTAGTCTTGTCATGCAAACCCTAATTACTAACAGTAATAAGAAAAGCGATAAATTGCGGAATTTAAATGTCCTACGCTATTACAACGCTTTGGAAATGGGGGGGAGGGGGTACAAGTTTGTGAATAGGGGGAAGAAAGCAATAAAGTCTTAATTATCTATTACAAACCATTAAACATGAATAATAATAAAATACACAAAATGTAAAGGTGAAGAAGAAAAAAAGAAATTGTTTTTGTGTGATTTTTGATGGAAAGGGGTTTTATAATTAACCTCATTAAATTAATTAATTCTAATTACAAAAGAGATTAATTAATTATTTAATCAAAATCTAAAATCTAAGTTAAATAAAATTAAGAAGAAATTAAAACCTAAGTCTAAATAATTATTTAGAAAATAATTTCTTAGAGGTTTCATTTGTTTGAAAAAATGAAGTAAAATAAAATATAAATCTAATTATATTAAAAAAATATTTTTTCATTTTTGATTAAATAAAATAAATAAAAAGATAAAGAAAATATAAAGAATATGAAAAATTGGGCTTGGGTGTTAAAAAGTAAAAGAGGTGTGAAAAAACAATTTTTTGGCAGGCCCAACATATGCCCTTTTTGAAATCAAAAAAAAAATGTTTGTAATTAAAAAAATATTGGGCCAGTGCTATTAGTAAAATGGGGGGTATAAGAAAGCAAAAACAAAAAAGAATGAGGCCCAAGTTTTGGGAATCCCAGTGCCTGTATGGATCATGTGTGGATGGCTTTCTGAGGTGCATCATGGTCATGCATCTTGGTGCATTGGATCCTCTTTGAATTAGATCTAATGGTGATGATATGAGGGTATATGATAGACTCAAGGAAATCAGACGCGCTGAATCTGCAAAAAATATGTGGAAAAAAATACAAAAGGGTACCACTGGGGCTCGAACCCAGGTCACTGTAGATCAATGCCTTAGCGCGCGCTTCTCTGCCACTAGGGCGGCTGTTTCATCCGGTAGTAAAACAACTTGAAATAAACTTAAAATAAACTCAATTTTGATATTTGAAAATGGCTTCATCTTCAACCTTGCGCGCGCAGAGATGAACATCACCATGGCCAAAACTGTAACTTCTTCATTTCTCAACCATTTTCAAAATTATAAACATGAAAGTTGTTCCATTTTTCACCATGAATTCAACCATATAAATAACTAAAGCTATAAAACAAAGATGAACCTGAATTTTGTTTGGTACCAAATAAAACCTAATTTTTTCAGAAAGTTCAACTATAAAATTCGCATCACTCAAGCAACATAAATGAAAACTAAAGGCATGGTTAGCTTCAGGAAAATGATGTCTACATTTTTCATTCACAAAGTAACCATTAATGATGCTTGTATAGAGAGTTCAAAGTTGAAAAAACTTACCTCAAAACTGGAAATCGTGTTTGGAGTTTGAGCACTCCTGGAAGTGTTGTGATGATCTGGATAGCTTCACTGAACTACTAGGAAGCTAATGCAATGCTTACTTTGTGCTGAAAGTGCCTGATCTTCCTGGAGAAGTCAAGTTTCAGGTTTGAGTTTTTGAGTTTGGAGGATGATGAAAATGAATTTGAAGTTATGAAACAGGGGTGGGGATGAGTTGTATATGATGTATGGAAGCTTTGTGATTGATTTAGAGAGGAAACACATGAGTGGATTGTGAGTTTGAAGTTCAAGGACAGAAATGACAAGCAATTGAGGTTTTGATGAAATTTCTGGTTTTAGGGAGTTTTAGGGTATTTCAAGGCTTTCAATTCGTGTCTTAGCTTGTCAAATAGTGTCTCTATTTATAGGGAAAGGTTGGAGGGAAGGAGAACATCAGGTTTGTAAGTTACAAAGTTATGACTACATGACTTAATTTTGAAGCAACATTGAGATAACCTGGTTTCAATGCATAGTACAAGCATGATCTGAAATGGATAGAGGCTCTAGACAAGTTGCTTCTGTCCTTGAGATTATGTGTGTTAAGAAGGAACAATTTCAAAGCTCAAGGAGAGTGGACTTTGTGATTAAAGCCACTTTTCCAAAATGGCAATGTTACCTTTGTGCCAAAAATGGATTAATCACTTGGATAATGGCTCAAGCACTTGGATCATAGCTCAATCAGTTGTGTAAACATTTAATTTTTGAGTGATTTTCAAGTTTGAAGGCCTGCAAAGCAAGACTATGCAGCATGCTTGAAGATTGGATCATAAGGTTCATCACAAAATGACCTAAAATTCAAGAATAGATGCTTAACTTCTTCTCTTCGATTCTCTTAGCTCAAGCATGATCTCTTCAAGTTCTTGGAAATTTTGGAAATCTTGAAACATTGTCTACAATCTTCATGTTAACCACTTTGGCTAAATCAACTTGTAACTTGGTGAAAAATTGCCAAGAATTTGGGACAAAAAATCTGTTTAACTTGATGAAAATTTCACTAAGTGTTTTTGATAAAAAGTCATGACTTCATGGGCCTATATCTCATAATCTAAGCATTTTTTTGAAATTAACCCTAAGTGAAAAAGTTGTAGAATTTATCAAAATCTACAACTTTCATGTTGAAAGTTTTCCTTGAATAACCTTGCATCTTGGTGAAATATTGTCATGAAGTAGTGAAATTATCAAGGTTAAAAAACACTTAAAAAAATTTTAAATCTTAGAAATCTTGACTTTTCTTGACTTTCTTGATTCTTGATGTCCAAGTTTTATATTTTTGAAGGTCTTGGTGAATCTTGATCTTTGAAGTTCAATGTTGACCAAAAAGTCAAAGTTTGACTTTTTGTGTATCAGTTGACTTTTCATTAGTTGATCAAATTTCAACTATCAATCCATTGATCTTGAGAAATGATTTGAGCCATGAAATTATGTCAAGATATTGTGTTTGAGTCCTTGATATCACACTTCAATCCATTAGTTCATGTACTAGGTCAAAAGTCATTGATCAATCATTCTCAGTAAAAACCCTAATTTTGACAATTTTGCCCTTTTGATGATTTGAGTGCTTTTCTTGAGGAATTGTGATCAACCCTTGATCAATTGGTGAATATGACTTCAAAACGTTGATGTTAACCAAAAATCATGAAGTTTGACTATATGTTGACCACAATTGACTTTTTACCCATACAGTTGATTTTCAGTCATCTGAGCAATTAATTGAGCAAATTTTTGATGCAAGACTTGAAACTTGGTATGAGTATTCTTGGAGACCTATAATGAACCATGAAAGTCATTTGAGACATCTAAATTCCAATTGTCCTTGAGAAAACCAAAACCCTAATTTGTGGTCTCAGTGCTTAGGAGGTGAGCTTGTCTGATCAAGTCTTTGAGAATCCTTGAGAATTTGAGATCTTTTGTGAGAAATGTCTTGAGAAAAGAGAGGGAAAATTTGGGGGTACAACATCTGCCCATGTTCAATCTTCTTAGACCTGAAGAGTTAGATTGGCTTGTCTTCCATTCGTGACTTGAAGGTGGAAGATGATTGAACACTTAAGTGCTCAGAAATTTACACTCGCATGTGCATGAAGTAAAATTGTTTGTTGATTATGACGCGAACGGACTTAAAGATGCCATTTGTAGAGGCAATTAAGACTTATCAGAGATGGGCTTATAGATGCCATCCAAAGTAACTGTTGATAGAGAAATTAGACTAAGTCTACGCTCGTCTTTAATCTGAGCCAGAAAATGTCTTTTGGAAGAAGTATCAGAATAAATCTTTGGTCAATTTAATCTGAGCCAGAAGATGCCTCCATCCGTTTTTAATTGGAGGAAGTATCAAAATAAATCTTTGGTCGATTTAATCTGAGACAGGAAAGGTCTACTGAAAGAAGTATCAGAATAAATCTGTAGTCGATTTAATCTGAGCCAAAAAAGGTCTTTAAATCTTTAACTGGGAGAAGTATCAGAATAAATCTTTGGTCGATTTAATCTGAGCCAGAAAAGGTCTACTGAGAGAAGTATCAGAATAAATCTTTGGTTGATTTAATCTGAGCCAACAGAGGTCTTTAAATCTTTAATTAGGAGAAGTATCAGAATAAATCGTTGGTCGATTTAATCTGATCCAGAAAAAGGTCTAATGAGAAAAGTATCAGAATAAATCTTTGGTCGATTTAATCTGAGCTAAAAGAGGTCTTTAAATCTTTAACTGGGAGAAGTATCAAAATAAATCTTTGGTCGATTTAATCTGATCCAGAAAAGGTATACTGAGAGAAGTATCAGAATAAATCTTTGGTCAATTTAATCTGAGGCAGCAGATGCTTGAAGGGAGTATCCATCATGTAGATATTTGCCCTGTCTTGTTTCATGGAATGACCTATAATCTGTTTTGAGTATTTGTTGATGATCTTGGTCTGTCTATTGATTCTTTCTGAAAAGGTAAAGAGTTAACTGTATGCAATGTCATGATGTATGAAATGTATTGCATAATGATGTTCTCAAAATAAATGAGACTGTGTTATATGTTTTTCGTATGCATATGTTATAACGTATGAATGTGTAATGTTGTTGATTTGTATTTGTAAGCCCGTGATGTACTTTGTTTGGGAAAATAAATCCCTGACTATTGTTGGAGATGAAGAGTACGTGTATCTTCAACCTTGTCTAGAATAATTTCGTTGGGGATTCCTGCTTACTTGTTTGAGGAAACTCTGTAGGGGATGTATTTATTTCCTGTTCGGGGAGTATAGTTTAGGAACAATGTTCGTCTGTTGCTCTACTAGTTCTCATTATAACGGTCGATTATGTTACACCTCTAGTTCTCATTTGAGTTCGTTGAACATTTAGAAGCTTCATACACAATTGGGTTGCTAATGGGAAAGTTGCCAAATTGAAGACCAAAGCTGCCACATCTCATCTTAGATTTGATCAACAATGTAAATTCTATGAAAAGGTACTAACCATCATATTTCATTCTAGAAAGTGTGGTTATTTTGGAAAGGTAATAACAGTTTGTTTTAATTTGTTGCAGGAATCTATTAACCAATCTTTGTTAAACTTGCTAAGTTATCCAGGGATAGAAGATAGAGTGAGGAAGGAATTGGTCTCTATTCATGGTGGATATTGTGATTTTTCCAATTGTTCGTTTGAGAAATGGACAATTGATTTTAAAGAATGCAATGATAAAGAAGAAAAAACAGTTATATTGTCAAAGAAAAAGAATTGTGGTGCTGATGGTATAATTGTCATCTTGGATTTTTTGTGATTCTATCATGTAAATGAAGAAGCTAATGTAAAATTACATGAATCTTCAATGGCTTGCAGTATCATACTAAAACCATTAACAGTTATAGGATTGAAAGTGTAACACCTTATCATGGCTGCAGTTTACACAGATACTTAATAAATTTAAATAGTAATCCATACTATTTTATCCAACCATAGGCAGGTCTAAAAGCCTATATACAACTTAATCCCTTAGACACAACTCAAATCATAGATTATTCAGATCGGATATTGGGCCTATAGGTCTTGAATGTTATAGGCCGAGTTAATGGTAAAAGTATGTCACTCAATAGCCCCTCAAACATAATGTCTGTAAAAAGACAAAATGCTTAAAATAATAAGTCGAGATGAAAATCTATAATGGTCCACAACCCCTACTACGAGGCCTATGAGAAAGAGATGTTTAAGATAATAAGTTGAGATAAAAGTCTATAATGGTTCATAATCCCTAAGCATAAGGTCTGAAAATGCGAGATGCTTAAGATAATAGTTCGAACTAGTAAAAATAAAAGCTTCAATTGTTTTTTCTTTAATTGAGAAGTAGTGTAATAATCTCATATTTTCAAATAGAGGTAATGTTTATAGACTCTAATATTCGGGATTGAGCCTATCTCTGATTTAGAGTTATTCTCTCTAATGGAATTTTAACATTGTCTTTTGAATGTAATTCTCCTATTAGAATTACCTTTGGAATGTTTTACATGTAAACGATTTTATAGATCACCGTAAGTATCATAGCCCACTGTCCATATATCATAACAATTTCAGCTCCACATCCTATAGTCATGTGAAACATGCGAGAGATCTTGATGCGAAAGAAGGATATTTGATCATGTTCCTGACACGAAGGCGAGATAAATACGTCTAGCGAGATCTTTAAAAAAATTATACCTACCACTAGGGATGGCAAGCAGACCCAAACCCGCGAGCCCCACCCGCACCCGCACCCGAGTCAACGAGTGAAACCCGAATTGACTGGGTTTGGGTTCGGGTTCGGGTGCCACCCGATATTTCGGGTGTGGGTTTGGGATAGCTTAAACCCGCACCTGAAACCCGAAACCACACCCGCTTATATGTTAAATTATAAAACTATCCCTAAATATATATATATTTCAATAATTAAAAATAAAATGTAGGGTTTATTGTTCAGTACATCACGCCACGCCACAAATTCAACTTTCAAGTTCACGCTCACTTCAGTTCACCCACCGGCCACCGCCATCGTCACCTCCGTCACCTCCGTCACCTTCGTCACCTCCTTCAGACCGTCACATTCGTTAGTTCGTTTCTCCGTCTCCTTCGCCTCTTCACCGGTGCCTACAAACTCCTCTGCCATCTTCTTCATACAATCCTCTTCTCGCCATTCTCCAAAGGTACATGAATCACTCATCCATAGCTATTAATAAATAGTTTCCTCCATGTTTTGTGGGACAAGTTCTGAATATAAGCTGCATTGAAATTATGATGGCGATGGAGAACCTCTTTTCTTCATGTGTATATGATTAGGGTTCGTAATTAGATCTGAATATGGATTTGAAACTTATATTTTTAATCGCAGTAGTGCTAGTAATTGATTTCAATTATCTCATATAGCTTTGTTATTTGGGAAATCGTTTCCTGTCTCAGTAGCAGTTTCAACTGGTTGGTATGATGGGGTCTCTGGTTGATGGGGTGTGGGTTAGTGACTTCGAATGGCAGCTTAGTTTGCTGGTTTGGGAGGAAAAATTGCTTAGTAAATTGGTGCTCTCCTTGGTTGACTTCATTGATATGTCCAAGGAGGACGTTTTTGTTTAAAATGTTGATGAGGAGGGTTCATAACAACATTATCTTAAAATTTTGCTTGTTCGTCAATCATAAAGTTAATAAGATTATGTCTCTTTGAAAGTAGGTTCAGTTTCATTTTGCGAACTTCATGTGATAGAAATTCCAAATTTGTGAATTACATAAAATGTGCACAACGCAGCTGTGTGGAATATGCCAACGCAACCTGTACCTCCTGTTACACAAGCTCTTCCTTTTCCTTCAGCTGCCATTATAAAACTTCTGTGAATGTTTTTGATAGTTCTGTGTGAATGTTTTTGTAAGTTCTGCAACAGGTTTTTGTAAGTTCTGCAGCAGGTTTTTGAAAGCTGTAGCAGACGAAAATTGATGAGAATATAGACATATTTTAACTACTCATATCTCTCAACAATGAATCCATGAGAAGTTATGTGGCCTAAGAGCTTAGAGTAATATCTATTAGGAATGGCAAAACCATGGCAGAACAATTGCTGAACAACTTAAACTACCACTAGGCCAGTTCGATCTTGCTTGTGTAATATTCAAATCAGATATACTTTACATTTGTAACACAATTAAACTTGAATCTATATTTTGCATACATTTAGAAATGGTTTAGCAGTAATCCTTTTAAAATGGTTTAGGAGTGCTCACCTCAAGTTTCTTTTCCCTAAAATATTACTTTTGTTAACTATTATCATGCATTATTAATATAGTCTCATTTTTTAATAGGAGTGAACACAAAGTACTTACATGTAGAGATGAAAAACACCCAAGATAGAGCCAAGTGTAAGGAAGGTTTAATATTTAATGTAAAGCTTTGAGTTGTTGTACCAATGAATACAAACATGGAAGTCAATATAAGTTGCAAGCAGTTACATATGTGCTGAGTTGTTTTCGTTAAAGCCAACCATGTAATATATGTGCAGTTATTGATTGCTATTAATCAGTTGAACATGTGAAACATAGAACGTGTGGCAGTTGAGGTTTTGAGAAGTTATTAATGTTTTGTTGATGTAAAATATATCTGAGTTATACAAGCAATAGTGAACTGGCCAGTGGTAGTTTAAGTTGTCTAGCAATTGAGATGGCACCAGGTTTCTGTCAAGCGGTAAGCGATTGTAATGGATTCTGTCAAGCGGTAGTCGGTTTTCAAATGCAAAGCTGTGGAATCTCCTCGCGTCGCACTTGGATCATAGCCCATTGTTGCTGGACTGTGAATCTTTGACAGTTGAAAAAGAGAGATATAACTTCATATTTGAAACAAAACCATGTTGTCTCGTGTAAAAACATTACTTTTAATAATAGCTTTTATCAATAATAGTTTTTATCATTTTAATTTCTTTTTTAAACTTTGTATGAATGTTAAGGTGTTTGCGATTATGAATCTTGTGGTGGTATGTTTTTTTCGTGCCTTCTTAAAGTCTCATTTTCTTTTATACAATTGTTTATGAAATTTCTTGTTGTTTGTAGTAGGTAAAGTGGATCAAGTGAACACAACCCCGGAACCAGAAGGAGCATCTAATCCTACACAAGAAAGTACATGTCCAACTCAGGAGGTATCTTCTAATCCGAATCCGACACCTGAACCTGATATTGGGCAACAAGAAGAAATTGATACAATTTTAGAACCTGCATCAAAGAAACTTAGAAGTAATGTGTGGCAAGAATTTAAAAAGATGAAAGTGAATGGAAAAGATAAGGCTGAATGCATCTGGTGTAAAAAACAACTTAGTGGCACTTCAAAGAATGGAACAAATCACTTGAAAGGACATCTCTTGAGTTGTATTCAAAAAAAGATCAAGACTAGAAACCATGACAAAGGACAACCATTTCTCCTACCGACTATCTCAGAAGGAAAGCAAGAGTTGGGAATTGGAACTTATGATCCAGAACATGTGAAGAAGTTGATTGCTGAAGCTATTATTATGCACGATTATCCACTATCAATTGTGGATCACATTGGTCTTAGAAGAGTCTTTGTTTCTCTCCAACCATTGTTTAAAGTTCCTACTCGAAACACAATCAAGAAGGAGGTATTGAAAGTTTATGATTTTGAGAAAAAATGTGCTATGAAGATGTTAGATAACCATGAAGGGAGAGTGGCAATTACCACAGATATGTGGACTTCAAGCAACCAAAAAAAAGGGTATATGGCGGTTACGGCTCACTATATTGATGGCTCGTGGACTTTACAGAGTCGAATCTTGAGGTAACAATGTTTATATTTTATAACTTAATTGTATCTTTTTTTTTGTTCTTAATGACAATAAGTGAAAGACTTATTTTTTGTAAATATTATGTTAGGTTCATTTATGTTCCAGCCCCTCACACTAGTGAAAGACTTGCTGAAGCACTTGTTAATTGTTTAATGGACTGGAACATTGATTCAAAGCTTTCTACAATTACTTTAGATAATTGTAGCACAAATGACTCAATGATTAGGAAAATTAAGGATAAGTTGTCGTTGGAATGTTTAATAAGGGATGGGTCTTTGTTACATATGCGTTGTTGTGCGCACATCCTAAATTTAATTGTTCAGGAGGGGCTACAAGTGATTAAGGATGGCATAGAAAATATTCGGGATAGTGTAGGATTTTGGAGTGCTACACCTAAAAGGTATGAAAAGTTTGAAGATACCGCTAGACAATTGAGAATTATTTGCACTAGAAAGTTAGCTCTAGATTGTTCAACAAGATGGAATAGCACATATAAGATGCTTGATATTGCCATAGAGTACAAGGATGTATTTATTCGGTTGAAGCAACGTGAGTCTTTGTACATTTGTCTTCCAACTAATTCACAATGGCAATTTGCTAAAGATGTTTGTGGGTGCTTAAAATTATTTAATGAAGTAACTGAGTTGATTTCTGGTACAAAATATCCAACTGCCAACTTGTACTTTCCCAAGATTTGTAAGATTAAGTTGGCAATAGAGGAATGGAAGAAGTCCTCCAATTCAATTATTGAGATGATGGCCACAAGAATGATGGAAAAATTTCAAAATTATTGGAGTGGTGTTCATGATATGATGGGAGTTGCTGCAGTTTTGGATCCTAGGAAGAAGATGGTTGTACTTAATTTCTGGTTTCCTAAGTTGTATGGAGAAGAATCAAGTGTACAAGTTAGTAGAATCAAAGACATGTGTTATGATTTGCTCAATGATTATCAACAGATTAAACTTAGAGATGCACAACCTACTGCTCCATCCATTGGTACAACTGCTATTATTGATGACGAGGCTGAATTTGATGCATACGTTGAGACAATTGCCGTTGCCGAAGACTCAAGTTCAAGTGTTAAGTATGAGTTAGATTATTATTTGAAAGAGCCAGTTATAAAAAATACTCCAGAATTTGACATTTTGAATTGGTGGAAGGTAAATGGAGTTGTGTATCCAACACTTCAAGCAATTGCAAGAGATGTGTTAGTTATTCCTATCTCTACAGTAGCTTCTGAATCGACCTTCAGTAATAGTGGTAGAATATTGAGTCCTCATCGTAGCCGACTTAACTGGACTACCGTAGAGGCTTTGATGTGTGCTAGGAGTTGGCTATGGGCTGCTGAGAATAACGGTATGTCATTGTCAAATTATTTTTACTTTCTACCTTAATTTTTTTGTTATATAATGTATTACTACTTTGGTATGTCATTGGCAAATAATATATTACTAATTTTTCTTGTTATATAATATATATAGGAATTTTTAGAGTTGCAGAAGAAATTGCTACTGTGTTGAATGAAATGGAGTCAGACGATGAAGGTATTTTGTACTTCATTTGGTGTAGAAGTTTTAAGCTTTAGTGTTTTATTTAACATCAATTTATTTGTTAATACAACTGAGTTGATGGAAGGTTGTTTGGGTTACTATTTTGAAGATTAGAAGTTGTTGTTTCTATATGTTAACATGGTGAGTATTATTGTTTCTATCTTCCACCATTGTTGCCCCGACTAATTTGCACTAATGCTTTTGATATTAGACAGTTCTTTTAGTGTTGTGCTTATGTTTCTAGACAGTTCAAAAACATGATATTTAACGCGCATGCAAGCATGCTGAAAGTTAGTAGACAAACATTATTATAGGCAGTTTTATTCCAGTTGCAAACATGATAAATTATCAAGAATATGGCATGTTAAAATTATTACAATTTAAAAGCGATATGTTATCTGTGTTGTAAGCTATTACATCTCTGTATGTATCAAGAAGTGGTCTAAAGGATTCTTCTTATTACAATTTAAAAGTTCAGCATTACCAAGAATTAAGTTACATGTTTTATATGTTTTAAGTTTCACATGTTTGTTATTACAATTTAAAATTATGATGATAATATCTATTAGTGTTTCTTAACATGTGAAATATATTTTCTTTGTAATAGGTAAAATAGATCAAGTGAACACAACTCCGGAGCCGGAAGGAACATCTAATCTTACACAAGAAAGTTGTAATATATTAGCTTGTTGTTGTTGAAAAGTTGTAATTTGATTGTAGAATTTAATTTTAATTGTAATGTTAAGATGTTGAAGACTATGTTAAGATAATTGTGATTGCATTTTCTTGAAGACAATGTAAAGAGACCTTATTTTAATTGTAATTTTTTTTTTTTGGTGCGGGTTTGGGTTTGGGTGAAAAAACCCGAACCCAACGGGCGCGGGTGTGATTTTGTCACCCGAATAGCCTTCGGGTTCGGGTGATGATTTCGGGTGCGGGTGTGGGTAGTGTGAAACCCGCACCCGACCCGACCCGTTGCCATCCCTACCTACCACAATCCTTGAAGGAATGGGGTCAGGAGATCTTAAAGGGGTTGTGCTTTTTTCCAGGCCAAATCATGTCTACGAAAGATTGGGTGGTATCTGTCATACCCCAAATTTGTCCTGCTAGTTCCCAATCTTTTATTCCTAAAAAAATCATTTTTTGCTTTATGATATGTTCTTGGGATTTAGTTTATGAAAGGGTTTTTTTTACCTTATTAAGAATTAACGGGCTTTTCTAAATCAGAAAAGTCCATGTAAAATTTTAAGCCCATTAAAAAGTTTCATTTGCTAATAAATGGCACACTTTAGGTTAGGGGCTTAGCATTCAATTTGCTAAGCCCATTTCATTTTGGGTTGAGGCTTCTTTCACTTCCGACCCATTTCAAATCTTGAAGGGTTTACATTTTTAAGAATTTTTGGACCTTTCTAAATCAGAAAGGCCCATATAGAATCAAGGGCCCATTTCGTTTTGGATTTTTTTTTGTTCCAGCCCAGTTTGATTATTGAAGGGGTTTACATTATTAAAAAAAATTTGGACCTTTCTAAATCAGAAAGGCCCATGTAAAAGTTGAGAGTTCATTTATGAATAAATAGAAATGGGGTATGCTGTTTTCTTAAGGGTGTAGTGATTAATCAGACCGATCCACTAAAAGTGTTGGGGCCGATTTTAAATAAGAAGGGGGTATTTTTTTCAAAAAGGCCCATGCGCAATTCATTTTCGTTAAGGCCCCAATAAATGAACAATCTGGCCCATTTTAGTTTTTGTTGTTTTGAGAAACTGTGTTTGTTTTTATTGATTATTATATTAAATTATTATTATTAACGTTATTTTTGAACTTAATTAAAAATTGTATTTTGTTTTTGTTGTCTTGTCATTTTTTTCTTACTCCTTTCTGTACTTTTTTCTTTATCATCAATGAAAGTTTTCTGTTCCTGGAAATAGAGAAAGTATGCTAATTATTTTTCTCATAACTAATTATTCTAACTTATTTTTGAAAATATTATGACAAAAGGAGAGAGAGAAAGATAGTGATGATTTTGATACATATCTAATTCTCTAAAATCCCATTGCTTACATTCTAACAAAATATATATGCAATAATGTTTTTGAGAATGTTGTTTCAGGAACACATTAATAAGAAAATGGATCAAGTTCCGACTATTTAGAAGGTTCTAACAAAGAACTTCTAATGTTTCTTTCAATATGATAAAAACATGCTTAGATATAGAACTTTTAATATTTAGAAGTTCTGAGAAATCAAGCTCTGATAAGCGTTAAAGAGAATCTTATGATTTTAATAAAGCTCAGATATGATAACAATGTTCTGATAACCCTTTTCGCTTCTAAAGATTGATGAGCCTTTAACTCAGGAGGAGCTTGTTTATCTCAGGGTGAGTTTTTCTAAAACTTACTCTAATATTCGTTATGATATTACCTTATAAAATTATTCCATCAAAATACATGGTTTTTGTCATCATAAAAAATAGGGAGATTGTTATAACAAGATTTAGTTATGCATTTAATCTCTAGTTTTGATGATAACAATACATATATTTTATATGTAACTGATTCGCTATCGCGCACGGATTCAAAACAAGTATTTTAAAAACCGCAGATAGCGACAATGGCTCGAGCCGTATCGCAAGGATTCTTGATTTTATTAACTAACAATAGTGATTAATGGGGGGGTGGGTTTAGGGTCGAATTATAAAAAACAAGTTAAAATAAGTGATTAATCAATAAGCTAAAACGAATCAACCCACTGCATCGACTTTCGACTTATCATTAATTCCTATAAAATTATAGTTTCCCAAACAGGGTCTAATCCTATTCGATTACAATAACTACTAACAAGCGCAATAGGAATTATACGATGAATGATCTTGAATTCTGGATTAAGCAAATTGATTAAAACTATTGTGAATTAAACAAACGCAATTTGATCGAACGCGATAATGCAAAAGCTACGTTAACGCGAATTTGATTCAAGGTTAAACAACAGTTGAATTTAAGAACTCTATCCTATAAAACAATTAAATTAAGCAAGCAATTGAGATTATAGGAGAATTCAAGGGAGAAACAAATTAATATGAAATTTATAAAAGAACCTCAAAGTGGAATTCGATTACAGTAGATCCATTCTTGGAAAATTAGTTCCTCGTGATTCGTAACAGCTTCTCAATATTTCTTTCGTGAATAGTAAAACATGATAATCAATAGTAACCGGCTGCTATTATTTTAACAGAATAATGGTTACACCAACCATCTGAACCGGGTCAGAAAAATACAAATCAGGCCCATAAAATTGACCCAAAACCAAAATGTTTCTAATGACTGAAACTTCCACAAATTATTCAAGTCTGCTACAGTCTGAATCAGCTTCTGGCTTCAACATGAAAGTTGTGTTGGAACAAAGGATTCAAGAAAGATGATTTTTGTGAAAACAAGAAAAAAGAAGAAGAGAGAGAGAGAGAGAGAGAGAGAGAGAGAGAGAGAGAGAGAAGAGAGAGAGAGAGAGAGAGAGAGAGAGAGAGAGAGAGAGAGAGAGAGAGAGAGAGAGAGAGAGAGAGAGAGAGAGAGAGAGAGAGAGAGAGAGAGAGAGAGAGTTAGTTAAGTGTAACTAACTTTCTAACTGAATGTATTATTACTTCTTCTTTCTGTTGATTACAAACATAATGGCCCTTTATATAGGCAAAGTGCCCGGGCCCAAATACATGCTACAAGCCCAAATAACTACATAACAAGAATTAACCAACTAACCACACCCCCATTAATTCATGTTATCAAGACTTCTCATCCCGATGCCTTTCTTTAACTCTTCGAACCTCACTTTCTTCAGAGGTTTGGTGAATATGTCAGCTAGTTGCACTTCTGTCTTGCAAATGTCTTATTTCAAGCTTCCCTTTGTTGACTTGATCCCTCAAAAAATGATACCTTCTTTCAATGTGCTTTACTTCGACCATGACATATTGAGTGATTCGCAAGGTTTTATAGCTGACTTGTTATCAACAAACAACTTCATCTTCGATTCTGTTATTCTGAGTTCTTCAAATAGCATTTTGATCCATGCTGATTCGCATGCAGCATATGATGCAGCCACATATTCTGCTTCGCATGAAGACAAAGCCACAATGCTTTGCTTCCTCGAACTTCAGGAGATTGGAGCTCCTTCGATCATGAAAATGTATTATGCCAATACTCTTCTTTTTGTCTTGATATCCGCTGAAGGTCTAAGTCAGTGTATCCATGAACTTCGACATCTGAGTTGTTCTTTTATGATCAATAAGTCATCAACATAGAGACATAAAATGATTTGATTGACACTTTCGACATCATTTACATATACTCCATGTTCAGAGACACACTTTGTGAAACCTGCTTCGATTAGGAAGCTATCTATCCTTTTATTTCAAGCTCTAGGAGCTTTCTTCAAGCCATAGAGAGCCTTCCTTAATATGTAAACTTTCGACTCATGCCCTTTGACGTCGAAACCTGGTGGTTGAGTAACGTAGACTTCTTCTTCCAATGGACCATTCAAAAATGCTGACTTTACATCAAGTTGGTGCATTTTCCATCCTCTATATGCAACTATTGAAACAACAATCCCGATTGTTTCGATCCTTTCAACAAGCGCATATACTTCATCAAAGTCAATACCAGGCTTTTGTAGAAAACCTCTGGCCACCAGTCTTGCCTTATACTTTGCAATCTCACCATTTGGCCTTCGTTTCACCTTATAGATCCATTTCACGTCGATTGGTTTCTTGTTGGTTCTTTCGACAAGCTCCCAAGTCTTGTTCTTCTCAATGGCTCTAAGTTCTTCTTTCATGGCTTCATACCAATTCAAATTGCTCAAGGCTTCACCCAAATCAATTGGTTCTGCTTCAGCCATCATCATGGCTTCT